>LRSR01000824.1:0-19601 GCA_001579985.1 Hypsibius dujardini
ATGAGGCTGCGAGTCGTATGCAAAGCCGGAATTTATAATAATTAAAGATACGTATCCGGTCCACCACACCTTGAGATGAAGAATTCCAAACAGTCATTGAACTTCATAACTGGGCGAGTGGGCTGGGCCAGTGGGCTGGGTCGGCGTTCGAGAAATTTAGAAATTTCATTTGCCTGTTTTCACTTTTGCATTTCCTTGTTGCCCATCAATCTCTTCCCCCACTTCTTGCGTGTTCAGCTATTCGCATTCCCTTTAAGCAGTTTCACATCTCCGTGCATCGTCGAGGAATAGCAAAAATCGTAAGTTTGTTGGCATTTGAAAAGTCGCCGTGATGCAGTGTCAGGTTGGCGTTTTTGGAGCTTTAGTATTTAAAATTGGAGGAGAAATTGTCAATGTCTCTCCTCGTGGGATCTTACAGTAATTCGGATCTTTCTTTCCAGGCGGAGAGATACAGGAATGGCTGACAAGCAGACGGAGTATGCCGCTGGAGCTGGGAACGGTGGACTCCCCGGATCGTCCCCCATGGATGGACAACCATTAGGTAGGACACAGACAGACAGACAGACAGACAGACATACGTACGTACGGTATGTATTTCAAAACTGTGAGTGACATTTTCACTAGTATACATTTCAGAGCAGCTTCCTCCGTACACCATGCAGCCTCCTCCTTACACCATGCCGACTCCTCATCAGGCAGGCTTCGATAAAGCACCTCAACTATCGAGCATTTATCTGGGGCAACAGCAGCCCACTTCAGTTTTTGCACCTCCAAAGACCACACATACTGTAACCTCCGGACTGCAGAGCTTCAACTTAAATCGACCAATGGGTCCCGATCCCGTGCAGAGAATGTAAGTCCTTTGCCTTTCCTCATCATCTACTTTTAATAAGAGTACGAGGTAAAGGCCGTTAATCAGGCCGCTTTTAGAAATCGTAACTTTACCAGGCCGGTTTTTTCAACGTTGATTTCCCGACGCTGCAGTGCTGCCATGCCATAGCAGATGGCTTGAAAACATTCAGAAATATTCTCTGACCCATTTTAGTTCGTTCCTAAGCCTCATGTTCAAATTTGAGTCCAAAAAAGAAGAAAAGAATCTCAATGGAGAAATGTGCAAGTAGTCCGGTAGAGGCGCCACTTCGGTTCCATCTCCCTGGGTTGACTTCGCAAAAACGACTTATGCGCCACCTGTTGGCCTGCCGGCCTGGTTAACGGCTTTTACCTCGTACCTCAGTGTAGTAGTAGTAATATTACTTTTTTGTTAATTACACAACAGGTGCGCTTCCTGTAGACAGGTCATCGTTACCCAGATTGACTACAAAGTCGGTGCCCACGCCGAGTACATGATGTTCCTGTTTTGCGGCTTGGGTATGTTTTTAACATTTGTCTAAAAATACGCTGTAAATGTAAACAATTGTTTTTGATAACGCTAAGCGTTATTGGTTCTTTCCGATTGTGTATATAGGTCTTCTTTGCTGTGGTCCTCTTGCGCTTCCATGCTGCTGCATTCCATTATGGTATGCGAGATCTTTGTCAATGTGAAAAGTTAGCGGAATACGTCGAATTATCGCTTCGGTTCACGTTCGTTTTTTTAATTGGGAATAATTCTATTAATTGTTTGATAGAATATTTGTTTTAATTTGCAGTGTGCCCTCCATGAAAGATGTCGTCCATTCGTGCCCGAACTGCAAGTACCAAATGGGACGCTACAAGCGATAGATGGCGCTACAACCAATAGATGGCGCTACAACCGATAGATGGCGCTACAACCCATAGATGGCGCTACAACCGATAGATGGCGCTACAACCCATAGATGGCGCTACAACCGATAGATGGCGCTACAACCGATAGATGGCGCTACAACCGATAGATGGCGCTACAACCGATAGATGGCATGATATCCTGGCAGACCGGCCCTCAATTCTTTTCTATGAGTCTCAGAAACTTGATCAACTATTTATGCACATGAAGTTTAATTTTCGGTATTCTGACCCTCTTTTTTATGTATTTTTTGAAGACTAATTCAGATTCTGTTCAAGGTGAAAATGTACGAATAAAATTATTTGACCACTGAGCGTGGATTCCATATAGATTCCTAGATTTCATTTCTAGCACAATGACCCACACTATGGATACAAAGTTTGGTGCAGGCCAAAAAAAACATAGCAGCAAATGCATGTGTTGCTAAAGCTTGGACGGGGCAGGTGGGAAGCTTGCATGGGGGAGATGCAATAATCGTAGATGGTGGAAATAAGATATCGGGTAGGGTAGAGAGATTCACACAGACACACGGCGGATGAACGGATAAACAGCCTGATGCACGGTCGGACGGTCGGATAGACGAACACACGGATAAATGGATGGACGGATAATAATATTAATAATAATAAAGTCTAAGTGAATCTGAATGAACAACCAAGCGAGCGACAGAACGTGTTTTCGGGCAGGACCTAGAATCGACGCTTGAGATCGGAAGCGTACAGTTCTGTACTGCCGCGATTAAACCTAGGGATGGCATCAAATGACGAAAAGCTAGTGTTTTGATTTGATTTGATTTGAATTTGACGTTTGACATTTGATGCCATCCCTAATTAAACCGGTCACTTTTTTCCCCGGGCAGCGCATTCGACCTGTGTGAGTGTGAGTGTGTGTGCTCACTCAACACACAGGCGCGTGTGACGGAGGCGCGGCTAAAGTGACCGGTTTAATCGCGGCAGTACAGTACACTCTCATTTTCCACTTCTCCAGAACTTACGAGTCATCTACGAATTTTGTACAAATTTTTATGGATTCTCTATACATATACCGAGCGGTCTGGAGAGCTGACAGAATAGGCTGTCCATGTGTATATAATGTGCTGCAAAAGTTCATGCACCAGGGACTCTACGTGTTCAATCTTTTAAAGCCATACTGATCAAGTGTTCAAAATGCCTAATGTCCAGGAAAATTTAAACAGTTCCCAAAGCACTCAACAGAGAGTCACTTCCAAATGCGCATTGGAGAGAGAAACAGGATGGCGTCAATCACATTTCTTTAGAACGTTTCTGGGAAATCGGGAAATCGTGAAGGGAGCGAAAATAATCAAACGGAGTGGCTATTTACCCCCCCCCTCCATTTTTGGGCCCGAATAGATCCCCGGCTATTTGGAAATGGTGAAAGGAATTGGAAATAATCAAAAGGAGCAAATTGACAACAAATTATTGTTTAACAGGGAGACTGCCAAATTTTCCCGATTCGCCGTGTGATGATTCATTCGGGGCTTCCCCAATGCAGCAATATTCTGCTACAGAAGATCACAAGATTACACAATTAATTTCCCGTCGGAGTTAAGAAAACGAAGCCTGTTTCCGATGGGAAATCTCATGAAAGAAGGTCAACAACGGCTCAAGAATTTGAGTCATTTTTCCGGCACGCAAATCCGATTCCATTTTCACAAGTCCTTTTCCAGTACAAACTAATGGCATTTCCACTTCCATCTCAGTAATTTAGGGAAACTAAACGGAGTAATTCGTATTCAGGTGCAACTAGCTCCAGTTTATTTTGCAAGGTAATAAATAATTGTAAAGACTTAGTTCAAAAAACTGTCTTAAAAAAGATTGTGAAGTAAATGCGCCAGGAGCGAGGTTGCAAAGTGAGGATAAGAGAGTGGAATCTGTAGACTGGAAATTTAGCGGAAACAAAACGTCACTATCGGATTGGTGGAAATGTATTTCGCCTGTTTTTGATTGGTGCGTATTTTCCGCCGCATCCTTCACTTTACCGCTGTGTTTCGCTACGGTAGTTCACTGAACCGATTCGATATAACGTGGCACAGCTGATGGAGAATTGTTTTGAAAATCACTGCCGTCGGCAATTATTCTTACTTTAAAATTTCCCGCCGACGTCTACAGAGATTTTTGTGCCGCCACGTTTTAACTTGCGCATCAACTTGCTGGGAGAAAAAAAATCTTTGATTTTATTATTGCGCTCCTCGAAAAATTCCTTTCGTTCTGTTTGCTGAACGTTCACCGATTTACCGATCGACTTAGACTTAGACTTTCGTTTGAAATTATTTTGCCGTAAGTAATAGGATTTTTGTATGAGCGCTGGTAAAGTGTGGGGTGCGTTTTTTATGTGAAGAAGATCGTATTTCAGTGGGAGAATTCTTCAGCTTCATCGCAAGTTTGAGTGATTTAACCAACATAAACGGAGAATTCTCCCTGCTTTTTTCTTTGTTCCGCCTTTTTGTGCGGCTCAAAGTTTAATGTCTCACCAAAAAAAGTATAGATTAACGAATCAAAACTCTAAACTCCCGAGATGTCAACCAAAAACATGCGATTACGGAGAATTTGAATCGATCAATCAATCAATCAATCAATCAATCAATCATATGCCATTTCGTTGAATTGACGGTGTCGATGATGTGGTTATTATGAAGGCAAATGGTAATGCCATTTCTCACTTCAGATTCTCGTGGAGTATTTGAGGGTATAATGGCAAGCAGTTCCAGTGCATCTGCGGCACAGTCCAGCGGCGATGGCAAACAACGCAAGGCATTGATTACGGGAATTACGGGACAAGTAAGCATATGGACAAGTTGATTGATTGATTGCTTGGCCTTATTTGTCGAAGGATTTGTTGCATCTGTCTCCTGATTGACCGATAGATCAATTGATTGTATAGTGTTGCGTTTCAGTGTTGGACTAACTTGATTTTACACGTACAGAGTCTTTTCACTTCGTTGCAATATATGACTCCATCTTTTGTTGATGCATTTTCTATTCTTTCTCTGACGCGTTCCATAAACGGAACTGAACATCCAACTTGATATCGGTCCAAGTTTAGTTTTGTAATGCTTGATCGATTGGTTGCTTTAAGTTTTTCTTTTCTTTTGCATGCAATAGTTTTATCTTTATCGGGCAGCATTGCATTTTGCGTATGTGCTGCAATTATCGGCTCTCCTAAGCGGATGTCATTATTCTATTTGCAGGATGGTTCATATCTCGCCGAACTTCTTATCTCAAAAGGGTACGCCGTGCACGGTATTATTCGCCGAAGCAGCAGTTTCAACACTGGCCGAATTGCTCATCTCTACGGCGATCCACTGACTCATCGGGAAGGCTGTACGTGAAACTGCCAGACCGACAGTCTACAGACTCGGCAAATAGACAGACAGACAGAAGACGGAGCAACACACTGACAGTTCGACAGAACAGACAGGCAGACAAACAGACAGACAGACAAACAGACAGACCAACAAACCGATCGACTAACCGACAGAGCAGACAGGCCGATATACAGACAGACAGAGAGACAGAGAGACAGACTGACTGACTGACAGACAGAGAGACAGACTGACTGACTGACTGACAGACAGACAGACAGACAGACAGACAGACAGACAGACAGACCGACAGAACAGACAAACATACAGACAGATAGGTAGACACGACTTGAAAACCCCTTTTGCTGTTTTACTCATGATCATCTTTCTTCAGCAATGCATCTGCATTATGGTGATTTGACCGACAGCACTTGCCTTGTGAAAATTATCAACGAAGTCAAGCCGGATGAAATCTATAATCTTGGAGCCCAAAGCCACGTCAAAGTATGCAACTTTCTTGCTTGTCTCAAATCCATCGTTGCCGAGTGTCTAAACTCTTTTCTGCACTTTTTAGGTCTCCTTTGACCTGGGCGAATACACAGCAAACGTTGATGGCGTCGGGACTCTCCGTTTACTGGACGCGATCCGAACCTGCGGACTGGGTGACACTGTCCGATTCTATCAGGCCTCCACTAGTGAGCTCTACGGCAAAGTACAGGAGATCCCGCAGAAGGAGACAACGCCATTTTACCCGCGGTCACCGTACGGCGTGGCTAAGTTGTACGCCTACTGGATTGTAATCAACTTCCGGGAAGCTTACAACATGTTCGCTTGCAATGGGATTCTCTTCAACCACGAGAGTCCACGGCGAGGTACGCGTCCGAGAAACGAAGGGATAAGTTTGTGAGGCGATCAGATGGTGGCCGACTGACTTTATTCTGATTTTCGTAATCGTAGGTGAAACATTTGTCACTCGAAAGATCTCACGCTCAGTTGCAAAGATCCATCTTGGCTTGGAGGACTACTTCGAGCTGGGAAATCTTGATTCGATGCGCGATTGGGGTAAGTGGACTATCTGCTATCAGTGATCCTGTCTTTGAGGCAGATTTGTCACTTGCCTTGCTGTACGGCTGATTTTTTATCTATTTCTGTTGCGTACTGATATGCATATCTGCCTATTCATCTGACACATATGGATGGCTTCCGTTCATCTGTTTCTATGCCTTACTTTCTGTCTGTCTGTATGTCAATTTGTTGTGCCTAACTCTTTGTTTGTCTGTCTGCCTGTCTGCTTATCAGTCTGTTTGTGTGTCTGTCTGTGTAGCTAGTTGCCTGCCTGCATGCTTATCTCATTGTCTGTCTGTCTGTCTGTAAACGTTTCTGTATTCGTAGTTTTCTATCTTTGTAACTATTGATTTGTCTATCATGATGTCTGCCTGGCTTACTTCCTATGTATTTGCCTGTCAGTTTCTTTGTACATTTTTGTCAGAGTGGCCCTCTTCCCTCTGCCCATCCACCGATTGGTTCTCTGGGTAACGGTTAAATCAGTTAAATGGGTAAACCTGTATTTAGGACATGCTCGCGACTACGTCGAAGCAATGTGGATGATGCTGCAAGCCGAAGTGCCCGATGACTTTGTTATCTCAACCGGTTTCGTCCATTCCGTTAAAGAGTTCGTGGAGGCGTCTTTTGCGGTTATTGGCAGGAAGATACGGTAATGTTACCGCTTGCTATGTGCAGGATGCTTTTCGAATTTTGCTTTAGGAAAATACAATGTGTTTGTGGGATTTCCGTCCATAGGTGGGAAGGAAAAGCCGAACAGGAGGTCGGTATCGAAGAAGGTTCAGACATTGTCCGCGTCAAAGTCAACGCGAAGTACTATCGCCCCACCGAGGTGGAATACCTTCAGGGCGACTGCACGAAGGCAAAGGAAAAGCTCGGTTGGGTCGCAGCGACACCGTTTGCCGACTTAGTGAAGGAAATGGTGGAAGCCGACATTGCCTTGATGAAAAAGAATCCAACTGCTTAATTGTTTCCCGTGTCTGGCCTGTTGATTTTGTCCCCCGAAAATTGGATTTATATAATGAGTATTGTTCTTGCTGCTTTTGCATGTCCCTCTTGTCATCTTTTCACATTCCGCTGATGCTCGTTGTCTTTGTTCCGGCTGAGAGCTGTGTTGACGGCGAATAATAGGGGTGACCGTAAATGAGGCTGCAAGTCGTACGCACAGCCGGAATTAACCCAGTTGTGCATTAAGCACTTTCCCTGCATAGAAGTCGTATCCCGTCAACCATACATTGAGAGGGAAAAATCCAAAAAATCTTTGAACTCCATTACTGGGGGAGTGGACTGGGCCAGTGGGCTGGGTCGGCGTGCGAGAAATTTGGAATTTTAATTTGTGAGTTCTTCACTTTTCCAGTTTCTCGTTTTTCAGTCATCTCTTTCCCCACTTCTCGCGTGGTCAGCCATCCGCACTCCCTTTAAGCAATTTCACATCTCCATGCACCGCTGAGGAAGCGCAAAAATCGTAAGTTTGGTAGCATTTGAAAGAATTTCTGGGAAGCGATGGAAGATTAATTTGTTTTCCCCTTCTTCCTTTCTACAATTTAATTATTTGAAGTCGGTTCGCTTTGGTGCTGGAGCCTCGGCGTTCGTTTTTTCCAGGGCGAAATTTGCAATGCTTATGTGTTTCAGGCGTATCCTGAAGCTGCAGAATGGAGAATTTCAGAAGGCAGATGAACGGCGCCGTCGTCGAGGACGTCTTCCTGGCGACATCGGCAACCAACTTTCGCAGGAGCCGAAAACACTTCGCGGTCCGCGGTTCACCTCCCCCGTGGCATGTATGAGCTCTTGCCGGGGAATTTGTAAAATTGCAAACCAAGTAAGCTTGCGATTAAAAGTTTCGGGCGGCGACCCGGAGGTCCCCATCTGTCGGGGTTCCTCGTTTTGCCCATACCGCACTTGCCTTCGCTTCGGTACAACTTCAGCGAATATTTGTCTCTTACAGGTCACTGCTTGTGAGGCCGGAAAATTGAAAGTCCAAGGTAAATTCGCGGAAACCATATAGCGATTTCCGCAGAGGGAAGGGAAGACATTTTTCCTGTACCGGCTCATATGATGATATTTAGGCTAGAGTTTTTGAGTCCCGACGGGACGGTGACTTTAACAATCGAATCTGAAAAGCCGATTTTAATAACGCTGATCTTAATACTGAATCGTATTCCAGGAAGTATAATTTGTTTGTTTGTTTCAGAGACTACTTCCCAGGCGGTGAAACGGTTTTCGATACTGGACCGGGAAAGTTTTTCGCGGTATGTCTTCGCAGCTTGGTTTATCCTACAACATGAACAAAACAATTGAGTGATGAATTGACTAGAGTCTCCGAGACAGAACTGTGAAGATAATTTTTGTGTTCTGACTTTCTGAGGTCCTATGTCTTTCTCTTTAACTAGTTTCCAATTTCAACTGAAGAGTCATTTCGTTTTATTTAGGTTCGCCGGAGCTTGATATGCCATGAATTTCCATCACGAATACCGGAACTCTTATTCTCTTCACCCCGGGAGGAGAACTCACAATTGATGCGGTAAGGTTCAGTGAACTTGCATCGATTGATTGATTGCACGTGCATCAATTGATTGATTGATTGCACTTGTATCAATTGATTGATTGCACTTGCTTGTGTTAATGATGAGATCATGTCTGACACCTCATATGAATACGTCTTGATTACTTCTCGCTTATGGTAACTTAACTCTGACTCTTGCCAACCGCGTACTTTCATTTGCTCCTCATTTTTATGTCGAAACTAAATTTCATGGGTTTGGTTGCAGTTCCCGGGAAGATGCATCTTCGGCCTGACTGGATGCCTGAATTGACCGGTAAGAGTTTCCCGTGCCCGATGCCTTTTTCCGTAACCCTCCTTTCTTGGCATGGCACTTCTGTTCCTGAAAGAGTCATGTATGCTTAACGGGAGGAAGAGAAGAGTCTTGTTGAAGTCATGCCTTCGGTGCTGGTGCCGACCCTTTGTCACTGCACCAGTCCCATCCTCTAGACGTCATACAATTGTTTGCTCAAATTTTCAGGCGTCTCGACGTGTGTGCTTTACCATCTCGCTCTGATCGAAACCGCATCAATTAAGTTGCCGGTGGATTTCGACTTAAGTCTGTTACGAAGGGTGAGTCTGCTGTTGATTGATTGATTGGCTGCGGTTGTTTGCATGATGATTGCATAGTTCATCTGATTCAACCAATGATAACATTACATGTTTAGCAAATGTCTTTCGCTCCTATCTGACTACACACCTTTTACCGTTTCTCCTATCAGATTACAATTCTAAAAGTTGAAAGGAAGTGTTTTCCTTGCAGAGGCTTGCCAATGGGAAGTTCTTCCTCTATGACTCATTTTGTAATCTGCGACGTTCAAGGTACGATCCTCTTGTTTCGCATTGGGCTTTCAAAATAGCTGCAGCCAAGGATGAATAAAGCTTTATGAGCAAGCAATTGCAAAAATGAACATTTTTTACTTTCGTTCTTCTGAAAGTTGCCCCCTTTTTGATGACGTATCAATTTCTTATTCTCCGCTTGTCAGCTCAACCAAATTTGTTGTATTCCCTTTCAGGTTCCTTAGTCGAATCGAGCATCTCAGTTGCCATTTTCCCTTGAAGGTACGTGAATCAACTTTGACATTTGTGACTGGAAAAAGGCGAGGAGCGCTGATGATAACGATCCAACTCTGACTTTTCTGATGTTAGAACTTTCAATCGAGCTTTTTAACCCTGAGTCCTCCCCCGAAAAAGCTATTAACTCTTCGAATCAAAATTTTGGTATCGGTAATTGATTGGCCTTTTGTTTTCAGATTGCGGGATGGCTTTCGGACGTCTTCAGCCGGCAGCTCATTGGTAACAAATATTTCTACTCTTGTTTCCGGCTTTTTACGACGTGAAATGATGACTATCGACTTGACACCTCTTAAATGAGCCTCTGTGATATGCCTTTTTAATCTGAAGCCAGTCAGCTTCCACTCTGTTCGAGCCGTCTGAAGTCAATTTTAAAACAGACTCTTGTTTTAGATGGTTCGAGTTGCTTGAATTTGACAGTCGCGGATGCCCACTGATTAGACTGGATTTACATACACTGCTTATCGGTAGGTTTTGTTTTGTGAGATCCAAGAACATAGCGGAGATAGGTTGAATGTTGTTTTGATTGATTCGTTGATTAGCAGTTGTTGGGGCATATCGGTGTGAAAGCCGGCTTGATGACTTTATTTGAGCACTGCCTACCCACCTTTTATGAGACTCTTCAGTTCCATCTCCGTGCGATGCACAGGTTTGCTGGGGTATATTAATGGGTTTTTACTTTTTCAGTTTCGATGAAGGAACTTGCCTGGAAGAGAATATGCAATGAACGGTAAGAAGGTTCATTAATGGGCTGGCTAAGATGACTTGCATTATTTGAAACTGCGCTTCTGATGACAAAACATGCGCGTCAACTTAGTGCAACATGCTGATTGTTAATAATATCCATTCTTTCTGATGCGCACTGTGTGTGACTAGTGTTGTTGAAAGTTTTTCGATGATTGTTTGGGAAAAGTTATTTTTAGTTGCAACTTTCCTGCTTTCAGATTCTCCAACAAACATGCCTTGGGATTCATTGCCGCCAAACTCAGTTCCGCTGCATTTGGTGAGAATAAGCGGTGTTGATGTCTGTCTGTTTTGGTTGATAGCTTTTTCTGTCTGGAATAACTTAGTTCATTCTTCATCTGCAAATGGTGGTCCGTTTAGATCAGAGTTGCACATCGAGCTCGGCATCTTGACAGACCAATTGGACAAAAAGGCAGACACTCAAGAATACTAACATCTTTGTCTACCGTGAAGTTTCAGTCTTTGTGAAATCTGTCTTGTTGCTGGTTTTTGTCCAACTGATGCGTTTCTTGTGCCCGAGAGTATATTGCCTCCTGCCACCGGAACTTCGCCAATATTATGCGAAGTGTTTGGCCAGTATGGGGGCGAGATGGAAGAGCGTGTTTAGGAAGCAGCGTCTTGCTAGTGTCTTAGTGGAATTGCTGTGCCGAAAATTCCCGCAACAACCCTTTCATGAACGTATTTTTGTTCATTTCAGACCTGTTCATCTGCTCATCAGCCGGATTCTCAATCGCGTCTGTCTGCAAGCCAGCTTTCCGACAGACTCACTATGTATTCTGACTGGTGAGTTCAGAGCTGTTTCTTGCTGCGCAGTGTTTGACTTTGTTGCCTCCTGCCACCGGAACTTTGCCGTTACTTGCAAAGTGTTTGGCCAGTATGGGGGCGAGAGTGACTGTGTGTTTAGGAAGCAGCGTCTTGCCAGTGACTTGGCGGAAAGCTGTGCCGAAAATTCCCACTACACAATTTGGAAACTTGTTTGTCTTTGCAGATTTTGCCCCACCAACTGAGACAGGGAGAGACAGTCGTTCGAAAAGATTTTTTCTCGTACATTTCAAACGGGTTTTGTTACTCCTTTTTTTGGCTCACGTCAAGTTTCGAGCGAAAGCAGCTGTTGTATGCAAAAATGAAGAGCGGCCTCACAAACTCGCTGTAGCATTGACGTTTTCAAATTGTGAGGTTTTGTTTGAGCTGCACTTTTGTTGTGTGCTCTCGAATAAACTACTGATTGACTTCCCAGAGGTCCAATCTATTTTACATCCGGTCATCAGTATGAGGTAAAACTCTTCAGTGCTGCGCACGCCGGTAAGATCGTGACGTATATCAATCATTAGTCGTAAAGTTTCGTTTTAAAAAATTGTATTTTATGTATATTTATTGTCAATTATGTCAGATTTTTTTAACCTAAACAGTGAGAGAAGTGCGGACTCTGCATTTATTCCATTTTTGGACTTTAACAGCATAGTTTTTACCTCCTACTCGAAATTACGCAGCTGACAGATCGAAAGTTATTTTCTTGACCATCCGATTCAAAGTTAAATGTGCAGTCGATTGATGTACGCGGAAGGGTTTAGTCCGCCGAGAAGAGTTTCGGGTAGTAATGAGAAATTAAGAATTTAGTATCGCTCTAGAATGTTTAGTTCGCTAAAAAGCTAAGCTGAAAGATTTAATTACGAAGCGTAAAAGGTAAAGCTAAAAAAAATTATTTTAATTAACAAAGTTCTAAAAGACTGGAGATTTTAGTTACTAAAAGAAACTGAAATAAAAATTCTCATGACTAAATAACAATAATGAATTGTTGTGCCTTGTTGAAAATAGTTTGTGACTAAATTCTTTGTAACTAAATTCTTTGTAACTAAATTCTAATCGACTAAAAAGATTATTAAGTTGACTAATTTTAGTTTGTGCCATCCCGAGCTGTCTCTTCTGAACTCCCACCCGTTAGTTTCCGGCTTCATGAGTTCATGCAATAATAGTCAACAGCTCCGCCCCCTGATTTAAAATTCTCTGCTCGGCTCATGTCAAGCGATGGTGATTTAAATTTTGGATCACACAGCGTCCAAAAGCGGTCTTTCGATATTTTGGTGAACTAAGCAGGGATTCCAGGATTGCCGTTGGCCCGAAACAGGCTGAGTTCCTCGTACCGAAACATCTAACAATATTACACGGTTATTTCGAACAGAGATAGTCCAGTTCAGACCAAATGTGTTGTCAATGCCGCTGAACTGAGATATTACTGTGCAAAAAGCCAGGCCAGCTCACCGGATAATTCGAAAGAGAACATGGAAGAAGAACACACCAAAGATTTCCCCGAGAAGGAAGCAAACAGCGGATTCGATACCGTGGTAATAACTCACGACCATCCTACACACACATTCAAAGATACAGTACGCTCAGGCTGCTACGAAGGTCGACTGTGTGTCTGTCTGTCCGGCTCTACCCTCGGAAGCTAATCATCCTGCAAGGCGGAGTGGACGGCCTTGGCATGCTCCCGTTTCCAGCGCATTTTTTGGGACTCCTCCAGAGTGCAAGTGGCACCGTTGAACTCGTAAAACGGCTCCGTCATTCGTAGCTTCTCCAACGGGATTGAGATGCCGGCTTTGCGGCCCACCAAGTAGGCCGCCCCGTAGGCCGATGAACCGGACAGTCGCATCATGCTCAGAGCCGGAATGCAATGGTCCAGTCCTTCCAAGAAGCCTTCAGACAAGACAGCCAGAAATACAGCAGAGATGGCAGAATGAAGATAAGCAGACACACACACACACACACACAGACACACACAGGCAGGCAGGCAGAGAGATAGATAGACAAACAGACAAACAGACAGATAGACAGGCAAACAAACAGGCAAACAGACAGACAGACAAACAGGCAAGCAGGCAGACAGGCAGACAAACTGATAGACAGACTACAGACAGAAACATACAGACACAGAAAATATGTGAGACACATAGAGACACGGAAGGGCGAAGATCCGCAGCAGATGAGAAGTGAGACAGACAAAAAATACAGGCAGCTTGACAAATGTCTCACTACTTTTACACTGTATTTCACGGCAACACAAAGACAAACCATCCTTGAGGGCTTCCCAGCTCTTCCAGACCGACCCGACACAGACAACCGGAACACCACCAGCTCGGGACAATAGGTCACTCTGAATGTGAGGGACGATGGCCTTGATGTGCTGAGCCAGGCGGATACCGGCGTCGTGGTAGAGGTAGTTGCACAAGGGATCATTCTCAGCGGCACCTTTGGCTATATTGCTAGCCTACAATAGGGTAATATTCCAGCAATCAATGCAAGAGAGCAGGCAGGCAGCCTGACAGGTTGACACTAGGGATTTTAACGGCTTGGTCAAACCGGTTTAAACCGGTTCGACTCGGCTGTTTTCGGCTTCGGTTTTGGATTTAAGCCGATCCGATTTAAACCGGTTTCATTCTCAAGCCGAGCCAAAGCCGAGCCGGTTTAAGCCGGAAGGAAACGAGGGCTGTGTGCACTGGGAAAAATCACAATTTACTGCGAATGCACGATAGACATTACAGAAGGTGTAATCGTGTCTAGATTTTTATTTTAACTGTTGCTTTCACGACAATCAGGCAATGAACGGTTTTTTTACTGGTAAATTGAAATTTGACACTTCTAATAAGTTTTTGCATTCCTAGCTGACACACAGGCAGACACACGGACACACAGCCAATGAAAGACGCAAACAGACAGTCAGTCAGACAAACCGGTCGGCACATGCAGGCAGCCTCACACGAAGTAGTTTAACGTAATATTAACTATTAAAGGGTGCTTGCTCACAAGCGAATGCACATACAGCAGACCAACCATATTAGCGATGGCAGACTTCTGGAACGGCGAGTAAAAGAACGGGAGAATCTCCGAGCGTTGAGTTACGTTGAAGAACTTGAAGACATGCCGGCGCAATGAGTCGATATTGAACTCGCTGACGCGGTAGTTGTCGTCGTGGTCAAACAGGATCTTCACAGCCCGCATGGCAATCCAGTAAGCCGAGCCTTCATCACCCAGGAGATGGCCCCAGCCTCCGCTCTTGATCTGCGTCCCATCCGGATTGCGCAGGACACAGTTCGAGCCAGTTCCTGAGACGGAATCAAGACGTAAGACGGAGGCAGACAAGCAAGACAACCAGACAACCAGGCAGGCAGACACACAGACAAACAGACAGACAAATAGAAAAACAGACAGACAGACAGACAGACAGACAGACAGACAGGCAGACAGGCAGGCAGGCAGGCATGCAGGCAGACAGATAGACAGACAGACAGAGCGGTTGCAGCTCCATTAAGACAATAATGAAAGATCACCAGAAATCAAGACGATCCCAGCCAAGTCCGGCAACGCAGTGGCCAGCGATCCCATGGTGTCCGCCTCAATAATGTAATGAGCCGCCGGATTGAAGTACTCCCGCAGGTAGTCAACCAACTTCTCATTCTCCGACTCACTGTCCGCCCCCGACAGACACAATCCGATCCCGGAAATCTGATGTGAGTCTTCCAATTGGGCGGACTTGCGAAGGTCGTTCACCATCTGCATGATATTGTCACAGGTAGCCGGAATTCCGATGTTCCACCTGGACAAAATTAAAGGTTCCAGTTCACGACTAACCAAAATACATAATCAAAACTTCTAGTAAACAATATTCATTTATATAAATATTTCGATACATGAAAGACGTGTTTTCAATTTATTTATTTTAATTGACACTGCTAATTTAATTTATTAAAACAAACTCATATGAAACAATTATGGAAAAAATAAATTATTATGCTATTCGTCCATTTATTAGTATTTTATTTCGCCTCGAAGGCGATTTTCAACAAAAGAAAATTATAGTGAATACTGAGATATTAAGCTTAAAAAAAACCCATCACATTAATAATTATTGAAAACAATTCGAATTATGATAGTCACTCATTAATTAATAACCAATGAGTAAGTATTCATGAATAACTAATGAATAACTATTAGACAAACATGTGATCAATCAATCAATCTATCTAGCACTTGCAACGACAAAAGTCAGTTTTGGCAAATCGATCAATCAATCGATCTATCAATCGACTAGCGCAGCAGTCAACGTTTCAATCAATCAATCGACCGCATGAACCTACATGTTGGTCGTGTCACCGGCGCTGCTGGCCAAAACATGTCCCGTCCCCGTCAACAGCACCGCATTCGACGAAGTCCCGCCGCCCTCTACTCCGATGAAGAGATCCTCACCGATCCCTCCGTTGGAGGAGGAAGTTTCCGGCATGATAACAAAAATCGACAGGTAAAAATTCGCCAAGAGGAGAAACAAATTATCACGACTAAATTGTATGCGAAATGTTCAGGAATAATCTGGGAAGCCGAAAAAAAGCTGGGGAGAAATAAAAAAATTTCAGAAGTAAATTTTGCATGGACACAGGCAGAGAGAAAAGATTGGAGACGATGTCTTTTGTTGTTTGAAACAACTGTCTGCCACAGTGGAGAGGGTGATGAATCAGATCGGATGTAAGAAGGTGTTAGGCTTGATCCGAATCAAGACGCCATACTGGAAATTCGAAGGCGCGGTTGGCACTCCGGCAGTGAAAGACCGGTCGATCCTTTAATGATTTCGGCTGATACTTGTGAGCCATCACTGTAAGTGACAACCCTGGAGCCGTGGAACTGGTAGTGTTTTTAGAGAAAATTGCTGATCGCCATATATATGCAGTAAGCAGAAATATATTAATCTTATCTAAAAAGTCTGGTGGCTGTGTGAGAACAACAGACTTTGCTCTCCTGGTATGTCTACAAATAGCGCCACCTGGCGTCGTAGAACGATTGGTAATGGCAACCACCCAGCCGAGTTCAGCCAGCCTGTCTCTGTCTGTCTGTCTGTCTGTCTGCCTGCCTGCCTGCCTGCCTGTCTGCCTGTCTGCTGTCTGTCTGTCTGTCTGTCTGTCTGTCTGTCTGTCTGTCTGTCTGTTTTTCCTGGGGAGCATTTTGGCAAATCAAAACTGGCGTGGCATTACCGTTAGCCCTTTACTTCGTATTGCCTCCACTGTACAGCCTGCTTCCCATGACATTTTTGTTTTGCCATAAGAAAGCGTCAGATAATGAGAACTAACTAGAGTGCAGGCAGCAATAAAAGAATCTGACAAAACAACAACTTAAATATCTGTACAAAAACAAAACGAAAATGTGCGCCTTGTAAACAAGTATTAAACTAATAAAATTAGTCACGTCTGATCCAGATATACAATATCTGCCTGTTTGTGTTACAAATATCCATTCAATAAACAAATTACCCGACAAATACATCAAGCATCAGCTTTGTATAAACTATGGAAACCATTAGCCGGCTGCTGAGACGATGACCGATAACTCGATCCTCCAGTAATTGCCGCATTGCGACTATGATGACCACCATGACTGGCCATGGGGGAGGCTGGCCGGCCGGGATACATCAACAGGCCCTGCATTTCCGGATGGGCACCAGATGTCGCAGTATGCAGCGACACATCCGGCGAGGAGTTGTTCGAGGACGCGGGAGTATTGATCAGCAGGACCGCCGCGATGACCAACAGCCCAGTCAGCAAGGCTTCCGTTCCGCTCGTCCCGATGGCGTGCAACTGCGGTAGGAGAGCTTCAATGTAGCTGCCGAGACCCGTGCCTGACTCCCTGAGGGTATGACTGGCGAGGAATCCAGTCAGGAGGAAAAAGACGTAGCCGACCAGGAGGAAGGCAGACATGAAGCCGACTAAGGCGGCGGCCATTAGACGGCGTTTCGGGGAGGATTTGGTGTGGCGGCTGTGGGCGAGGGCCTTCGGGAGCATACAGACGTAGGCAAGACCCATGATGAAAAGGACGACCATGAAGTACATTTCCGCACCGGCGAGTGAAGCTTGGGTGATGATGTGACGGGAGGTGTAGAAGTGGCGAAGCACCTGATGGATGAAGAACAGATGAGACAATGATGCAGGCAGGCAAACAGGAAGACAGACAGGCAGAAATACAGACACACAGACACACAGACACACAGACACACAGACACACAGACACACAGACATACATGCATACATACATACAGACAGACAGACAGACAGACAGACAGACAGACAGACAGACAGACAGACAGACAGACAGACAGGCGGACAGACAGATAGACAAACAGACAGACAGGCAGACAGATAAGTAGTAGATACGTTACTACGTAAACCTACGGTGGGTGTGGTAGCAATGCTGTAGTTCAACAGCAAACAAACGAGGCATACAAGTCGTGCTAACACCGACGCCTTGTTGAACTCCGATTCGGAGCTGCGAACGATGACGGTGAAGGTGAGTCCGAAAAGCGAGGCAATGGACGGCGTCCGTATGCACGCGATCAAATCGATAATGGGACGAATGGACGGGTCCAGATCCTGCGCCAAGAGGAGCGATCGAGCGGCGGAAAAGAGGAATCCAATGGTCAGAATGAGGGTCAGTAGGCCGCCGGTGTGGTTGTACGCGCGGTAGTGGAAAAGATAGGCAGTGTAGAAGACGCAGAGAAGCGCTATGACTGCGAAGAGCCCTCCCACGCAGTAGGGATGGTAGAAATGGATGACTTCCCAGGTCGGAGAGTGCAGGTCGAGGTAGCGGACCGTGGAATTTTCCATCTTATCCGCAAGTTTGTCTGAAAGGAGACAATACGAACAGGTGTTAGGTTATTCAAACATCGTCAGGAAATTGAAGAACTCTGTCCATGCATTAGTGTTGTCTGTCGAAGGCGAACAGCGTTTGCTTGAGTTTGCCTTAGTATTGCGACTACAGACAATTTTTTCTTGCTTGCAGACAGACCATTCAGACATCAAGGAACAAAAAGCGAAATGCAGACAGTGCTTGTCTGAAAAGATAAAATTGAGACACCTTTGTTTTGTGGGCGATGTCAGAATTAGTTGTCTGGAAATTTACATACGTTACAGACATTTAAAGGCTGAAAACGAAAAATTCAAACATTTCCTTGAATTGGTCATTTATTTCTGGTTCCAGACATGAAATGTCTGGAAATCAAAAATTCAGACATCCGTGCAATGCGACGTGCAAATGTAAGTGCAAAGTCCTTCGTATGGTCTTTTGAAGTGCGCCTGTTAAGTCAACTAGGAACCCTGAATAAAGGCCACTCAGACAAATCGTCTCTAAGAAAACTCCCGTCCCACTTTGGCTGCTCCTTCAGTTGTCTGCTCAATTGAGCGAGCGAGAAAAAAAAGTGTCAAGTATTTACAGAACGAATAAAGCGCCGCATGGGCCATTCCATCTGGGGATATTGGTATTCGATTCGATAATAAAACGTCGATAAAAGGCCGCCTGTGCCAAATTCCAATTTCGGTATTACGAGCTTTACTCGCGCGCCCTGCGCCTATAAATAAATATTCAGTCGCGACGTGCTAACCAATTATTGACCGGGCCGAATAACACAAATATAGGCTAAAGTCCGCGGACTACAGGCCAGCAGTGGCAGACAAAACAGACAGACAGACAGACAGACAGACAGACAGACAGACAGACAGACAGACAGACAGACAGACAGATAAACAGACAGACAGGTAGACAGACAGGCAGGCAGACAGCGGGCAATGGAACGACACAGGCAATGACCGACGTCTTTTTGTGGCAGCTGGCAAATTTGTCTGTCACTATAATGGACTTCCAAGACAGGGCGGAAAAGATTCAGGCAAGTCATTTACTCATATAATTATATATCGATAAATTATACAAAAGATTAGGCTGAACGAAAATATATTACTCACTGGAAGAACCGGGAAGGGCGAAGAAACCAGTCCGCCGGAAACTTAATTGTTCGACGCTCCGCAAATTGTATCTGTGTTGATAAATGTTCCCGTGCCTTTTAAATTGCAAAATTCCGAAAACGAAAATTGCAAAAGCAAAAACCGCAATAAAGAAAATCAGCGAGTCAGGATCATCAACTCTCCAAGACACGCTCGGGATCCTTTTCACCGGCTCTTTTTCCGCGAGCCAAAAAAAGGAACCAAACAGGAACACGACCACTCCACGAGCGATTCTACAAAATCCCTTCGATTGTTGTACAAAAAAACGCCCAAATAAAAGGTTGTGAT
>LRSR01000825.1:0-20740 GCA_001579985.1 Hypsibius dujardini
TTAAAGTCAACTTTTGTAGTTTTTCTTTTCTGAAGAGTTTAGTTTTTCTTCTTGGCAGTGACACCGCAGGAGTGACGGGACACATTTTTTTGTACTGAAATCGTACGTTTCTCACGCCTGCGATCGTCGGTCGTTGCTGCGAGCCGGAACCCAGGATGAGTGGCGGGTCCTTACCTCCTTCACTCCATTCCAGCACACACACACACCACCAAAACATACTGCAACATCACCACACGCTCTTTCACTCTCAAGTTGAGCCTCAGCAGGTTGCGCGTCATTTACAGCGGCGATCAGCAAAAAAGTCACGAGAAATTTACTAGAATTGTTGTCGAAAGCGCAAAAACAGCCCAACCCAAAACCCGAGAAAAGCCCACCAAAAATTGAAGTCTGACATTTTTTTCAGTACTCTCTGCACCTGTCTTGTCTGATACTAGGTTTGCCATAGGCCAAGACCGGCTTTTGCCCATCGAAAAAGAGGATGAATTCCTGGGTTTTGCTTGCTTGTCTGGCTCTATGGACCGGATGCGGTCTTGCTCAGCGTCAGGGCCGACCGCAGCCCGGACGCCAGCCTGCCCGGCAGCAGGAGAACTTTCACGGCAGACCCTACCAACAAGGTGGTCGCTCGCATCACGGCGGTGGCGGGCATTCCGGAGGGCGGTCTCACTCTGTGGAACAACCTCCACGACCGCAGCCGCCACGACCGACCTTCCCTGCAACCCCGACTGCAGGTACAGTTTAAGGGCTTTACAGGCATCGGTATTCGCCATATTAATTAAAGACTCCATGAGGGGCGTGCACGGACAAATCGTATCCAGACAATTCGCACCCAGACATATCTTACTCATAGACATTTCGTGCGACTTGACAAATTGTACCAGAATAATTCGAGCCCAGACACTATGCATATAGGTACGCTTGGTGTATGGTACATGTTTCAATTGGTATTAGAGCACAGCTCACCTAGAAACGGTGCTGAGACAACGCTGCCAGGGTTAGAAGGTTCTGCGCGAGCACCGTTTGCCAAAATAGCGGTTGTCTATAGGTTTCATTGATTCTGAACTTAGAGAACCCAATGTCCTTATGCCTTGGTCGGGATCAGGAATGCCTCTTGACACAAGTTGTCTTTGAGTGCAAATTGTCGGAGTACGATATGTTTGGTTACAAACTGTACACGGACACGAATTCAAAGGTACGACGTGTCGGTATACGAGTTGTCGGGGTACGAAATGTTCGGATGCCGTGAAGAAATTCGGCCTGTTCCTAATCAGCCATTTTTTGGTTTAAATCTAATTAGTGGCCCTTCCCCTTTTGTGGAATTCGTCTATATACCGAAATTTACTTTTGCTTCGCACTCTTTTAGAAAGAATTTAATTTGCCTTCGATTCGCAACAGCAGAATATCTTTTGGCAATCAAGGGGCGGAACTACGTGCATTCCTTGAAAGAGACTGGGATTATGAAGGGTATGTTACGATGCTTGCATCATAGTTCCGCCCTCTGATCCAAAAACAATTCCCTAAACGGAATAGATTCCAATTAAAATAGTGACTGGGCAAGTGTCGAGGAAAGTATTTTTCGTACGTACAACTTATATTTACAGTGCCACTATACAAGAAGTGCTACTCCCTAGCCTTACATTGGTAAAAGGGGGTGACTGGATATAGGCCAAACTTACCGTACTTACCGTACAGTATACAAATCACACAAAAGTTATCTTCATACAAATCATATAAAGTGTAGTGAAACATTGTCCGTAATTGAGTGTAAATGCCACGATCAGCAGAATTGCAAGAAAGGACCCTGCATTGCAGTCCATTTGTATGTGAGGGATTTAACGCAGTACCGGTAAATAAACTCGTCAAACAAACATATTTTTACTTCTCACGCTGTGATCAGCACATTTGCATTGATGGGTCCGACCTAATACATGTTCACCCGCCTCATATAAAAAATGCCTCTTTCAATTCACAGTTAAAGGTATGTATGGCGTACGAAAAATAAGCCATTGCAGGATTGTGCTTCTGTATAAATCTTTGCTGAAGCGTTAAAGTCAATGACGCAGTGTGACCACATCCTGTTTCGATCGATTTCAACACATATATATAACATACCGGTATATTACGTTGCTATTCTTTATTATATCATTTTCTGAAAAAATCGCCCTACTGTTCTCTTAATTGCATTTAGAATTGTAAATAATTCTAATTATTTGCATTTACAGTAATGTCCCGCCCAAACTTTGGTTTTACATTCTTTGTCGAAATCTGTTTTGTTTGGGCGTCCTCCGTTGACGGAGCATCTACTCGTGCGAGATCAGGTCGGTCATCACAATCTTTTTTATGTTAAAACCATCCGCATTTTGTGTGTAGTTTACATTGCGAACACGAGCAAAAATTGGCCATCTTTAAATTCAAAGCAACTTTGAGCGACTGTAATTTTGATTGCCAGGTGTTTTTTTCTACCGAGTGGTAGAAAAGGAAACCGGACATCCAAGTCGGAAGTGATAAATCTTTGAATTTTGCAGCTCCGGTCACAGTTAATCCCAATGCCAAATGCGGGCTACCCAACACCATGACTGGAAAACTGGTCGTCGACTGGGCAAAGGTGAATTAACAAGATCTTTACTTCAGTGAAAAATTGCAAGAGAAATCAGAATCAAAATATTGTTGTTGTAACTTATAATTACAGAAAGATGGTAAACAGTACGAGTATGATGTAGTGGATGTCCCCGGCCTGCCGACGGACCCGCAGGAAGTTAACACGATGAATACGGAGTCCCTCTTGGGATATGTCTGCCTGCCTGGTTCGAGTGTTCCCGTTGCCAATCTCATCCGCGAATACTCATTTTGGGAGTTGGCGCAGGACGGCACCAAGGAATGTGTCGGCCATTTCGTGCAGAGTTTCGCTGGACGAGACGGACAGCAAAACATGACCGTTTTTGACAGTTCCGACGCTACCACAAGTAAGAACTGCTAGAAACAGACAGACAAACAGACAAGACAGACAAACAGACAGACAGACAGACAAACAGACAGACAGACAGATAGCCATACAGAAGAACAAACAGGCAGTCAGGCAGATAGATAGATAATCAGACAACTTGAAAGATAGACATTTAGGCATGCACATAGACAGGCATCTTGACAAGCAGACATCGCACGTCTTCAAGTTTAATTGGGCAATGTTTTGCAGGCCGCCAATTGGTTTATTATCAAATTTTCGACGAGCCCAGCACGCTGGGCATTCGATACTCGTGCAAGAAACCAAATCTTCAGACAGGTGTTTGTGACACACCCAAAGTAATCGTAGATATTCGCAAACAACCTGATCAACTGAGCGCAGCTGAGAAAGCCTCCCTCGACGCCAAGATCAACGCGATTTTGGCGCCTTATTGTATCAGTACAAGCACCCCAGACTTTGAGAAGAGCACCTTTAAACCAGAGTTGGGTCCCTGCATTCCCGGACCGTCAGCGACCTTCAATGCATTGTTGGTCAAACTTGCCGCTCTACCAGATGGAAGTACTTGTTCGGCGGTCAAGCAAGCCCACGCCGCACGTCAGAAAGAAAACGGGGGACGCCACCAAGATCCTCGTGCTTAACGCAAATAGCAAACTAACCGCAAAAAAACTGTCATATTTGTTTTGCTGTTTCAATTCTGATTTCATTGCTTTGTTCTCTAGCAAACAAAATCCATTCGTAGCACACAAAACTCAATTGTGGACGGGTCGCTACAGAAATGTAGAGCCATGCAAGATATACAGACAAACCGAGCTCGTGTCAATTAGAGCATATGAATTAACATCTGGATGCCTGCCTCTGTGTGTTTGTGTGTGTCTCTGTCTGTCTGTCTATCTATCTGTCTCTCTGCCTGTCCATCTGTTTGTCTGTTTGTTTGTCTGTCTGTCTGTCTGTCTGCCTGTCTGCCTGTCTGTGAAACTTCAGAATGGAAAGGGTACTGGGTGTAGTGCGCGGTATGATGAGCCAGTCCGTACGGAATATATTTTTTGGGAACAGATACCACGAAACAGCACCCCCACAATCACACTACTTGAAATGCAAATTAGCTAAAAACAGAAAGAAAGGTGAGGAAAGTTTAATCTTCAGGGGCAGATATATCGGTTGAAAAATAGGTCGAAAATAAGAAAGAAATTGAGCCACAAAGACATTCTGTAACGAAACAGTGCCAATGACTGTTTGAATTTTTAACTTAATTTTAACTGCATATGGGACGTTTTCAAAAGTCAGAAATTTGAGAGTGCTTTCAAATTTAGTAGGCAAAAGAGACGTCTCGCCTCCTCCTCTTGCGGCGTCCGGCGTCGCCGGAGCGGAGCTGGCCGGCTTCCGTGCAGGACTTGCAGCAGAACTTGGTGTAATACTGGTTGTTGCACAGCTCAGCCTGGACGATCAGCTTGCAGTTGGCGTAGTAGCCGTTGTCCGTGCAGTCTTGCGCCATTTGAGAACCTGAAACATACAAAATATTTCATGCAAATTGTTGATATAATTAATAGTAGATTATTATATATATTATTCAAGACATGAGAAATATGTGGAAGTTCCCTTTTGCCACTTTGATGCTAATTTTCTACTCACGTTTGTCAGTGTTTAATTCTTAAAGAAAAATGGTAAAACACCCTTACCTGTGACAAAAACCCTGAGAGAGTCCGACGCGGTCGTGTGCTCATTATTCGCTTGGCACTGATAAACTCCGGCGTCCGCCGCTCGAAGTTTCTTGACGATCAACGTGCCGTTTGAGAAGACTTGGGAACGATCACCGTCCGAGATGATCTCCTGCGCATTGAGATACCACCGGACGCGGGGTTGCGGGTAACCAATGACATGGCAATCCAACCGCATTGTGCTGCCGGTGTTGAAGTTGGAGGACTGCGCGATGATCTGCGCCTTAATTTCCTCTAAACACATGCAACGCAAAGAGGATAAAAAAACGCCATTTTTTTGCCATTCCTCCTGCTTCATGCATAATTAAATAATAAAAATGTATGATAATTAAAAATGAGTATACGTTTAAATAAAATATTGTATAATTAATTGATTTGTAAAAAACATAGTTAGAAATTACTCTTCGCTTAATTCAACTAGATTAAAGTAAATTGCTGTTTGCAAAATAATATTTTAAATATGAAATATGTGGTATGTATATGTGGTATAACTGTTTAAATAAACTAGTGCATAATTTACTCGTAAATGTTAATTGTACGTATTGGTAATACGAACCGTGAATGCGAAGGACGACGTTCTTGATGGTGGGTGTGTGGACCTGGTTGTCGGCGGTGCAGATGTAGACGTTCTGATCGTCCAGCGAGGCATTTTCGATGACTAGCGAATCGTCGCCGGTTTGGCGGTACTTGGCCGATTCACGCGGAAGGGGCTCGCCACCTGCAAAAAGGCAACACATCCTCTTCAGCAGAGTCCGCGTGACATTTTGCGTAAAATGACTTCAGTTTTGACTTAAAATGATTTCAGTTTTGGCAGTTATATTCAAAGAATTTTGACACTGCCATTCTTAAAACTAATTTGAAACCAATGGACACTAGCAGAATTCTGTTTGGACATCCGGAGGCGGAGCTACGAGTCATTGTCGAGCCCGACCAGAAATTCACGAGTGATATTTCAGAAATGACGCATAACTCCCCCCCCCCTGACATTCAAAAAAGATTCTGCTAGTGCCAAGCCATTTGAAATTTATTTTTGAGAAGAATAGTATTAACATTTTTTTAATTTAATTATTCTGTAAGAAAATAAGTTTTTATGGTCAAACTCAGGGAAAATGGGATTTCCTAAATTTGAAATTCTGCCGATTTTTTTTTCACGTCCTGACCAATAAAATTAATTTTGAAATTCATCATAGTTATAGCTCTTTAAAAAAATAAAAAGCGGAGGCACTCTGGGTTCCCTCTTTCAAAACTTCCCATACTTAATTTTGTTTCTCTGGAAAACATGTACATTAAGCTTTAAATTACTGGTCACCGTCCCCACAAGAAGTGTATTAGCAATGAGAAAGATTTGTTACCTTTGCTCCACGAGACTGTCGGTTGAGGAATGCCGTGAGCGACGCACTTGAGTATGGCTCGATCTCCGGTCCTCACACTCACAAGGTCGTCGCCGCCGTCGATTCGCACGACCGCTGAAAAAAATTGAATTTTACACTTGCTGCTTGCAAAAAACAGACAGGGAAGAAATGTTTCAAAGTTGGCTTACATTCGATATTTAGCCGGATGTGGTGCTCGGCGTTCGGGCCGATTCCGTTGTTAGCAGTGCAGATATAATCACCGGCATCCTCGCCACGGACTCCCTCAATGATGAGCTCATGATGGCGCTGCACGTAATGGGTGTCATCAGAGCGAACAGTGTGGTTGTTATGCTGCCAGAAGACCTGCGGTACAGGTTCGCCTTGAGCGTTGCAGGGAAGAGTGACGGTCTGGCCGGGCTCGGCACGGATGTCGTTTGGACCATGCGAAATGTAAGCTGCGTAGGCTGAAACAAGGACGGTGGGAAATTATGACTTCGATAAGAGTTCCTTTAACAGACAAACAAACTGCTAGGCAGGGAAACAGACAGACAGACAGACAGACAGACAGACAGACAGACAGACAGACAGACAGACAGACAGACAGATTGACAGATTGACAGACAGACAGACAGACAGAGAGACAGAGAGACAGAGAGACAGACAGAGAGACAGACAGACAGACAGACAGACAGGACAGTACAACTTACGCCCACCACCAAGAGGTGGTTCCGGTGCAGTCACTTGTGGACGTTCACGGTCGCGTTCATTAGGTAAAGGATCAGCGACTGTAAAGCGGCAAGAATAAAAAGGTTAACTTACTTGCGGGCAAAACCTGCAATCGTAAAAACTGTTACGTACCAAGCTCGGAAGGTGTCATGCAAGACGTTCCGCATCCGTTGTTGCAGCATTTTTGTAGACCAGCACAGTCATTATCAGTGCCGCATTGACGAGTGCACGAGCCCGGGGGAATGTCCTCAAGAGATGGGCAGGTCCCAGGTCGTTCCACTACCCCAAAAATAAATTGGTTAGGGTCTCAGTTTTTAAATGATAGAACCAGGCGTGTGTACTTACAGCGGGAAGCGCAAGTTCCAACGTGTTCGCCATTGGGCAGTGTCTGCACCCGGCAGACCGCATAGCTCGGGCATTGCGTGTCTCGGCAGGGTTCGACGCAACGGCAGGTCGGGCATGAGCTGGGGTCGTTCTCGTAGCCGTAGGGACATTGATTGTCGCAGGTGCGGACCGGACATCCAACACCGACTGAAACGAAAGTATACTGTACATATAGTGCTGTGCGACTGTTATACAAATGTCTGTAAAAAAACGTCCAACTATGACTAACGACCCGTCACTGTATACCTCAATGTATTCGGGTAAAAAATGAAATCTAAACTAGCAAATTTGAAATGAATCCGAAGAAGTTTTAAAAAATTAGATTTCATAAAAGATTTCCAAAAAAGAGGGAAGGAAGTTGTAGCCCCGGGCACAGTATTAAAAACTGTTAATTATTAAGTGAAAATAGAAATTTTCTCTCGGCAAGAGAAAATATAAAACATTGTGCATTTTAATTTCAGGATTGGGAATATTCACCTCCTGCTCCGCATGTTGCACTTCAGAAATAGATATATCGTATCCGTGTTTTATTATTTTACCATTGACGAGAGTAAGATCACTTACATTGCGAGCAGAATCCTTCGCACTGCTCGAGGTTGTGGAAGTGATTTTGATTGCCGCCACAGCCGGTGTAGGTGAAGGAGATGCATTTGCCCTGAGAGATATCGTAGTAGTAGCGAGGGATCCGCTCGTCGCAAGCCCCTGCGTCCACGCCCATGCTGCAGATAGCTGTGAAAATAGACGAGTAAGACAAAATAAATACGTACATCGGTGTTGGTCAGTTTTACCAGACTTGTAGAAATGACAACACCAAACTATACTGACAGAACCTAAACTAACTAAAAATAAACTGAAAGTTATCGTAGCTAATTTAATAGTTCCATCTTGTTCATTTCTGAAAAAGAACATTTATTTATGGTTAATAGGGTTAACTGCAAAAAATTAAATTTAAAAAAATAAAGAGAAAAATTACTTAATTTTTCTGATTAAAACTAAAGGTATAAATACAAGAAAATGAATTGGATTGAAAATCTCTAATAATTAATTTTGTTCGCTAGAAAAAACAAAAGTTGACAAATGTTACTTTTCTCCATTACTGAACTTGAGATCTGCTAATGCTTCTAGCACGTCAATAAGGCCGGAATTTAAATTAAGTTTGGGCAGGCAGTCACTCCATTTCTCGGATTTATTCTACAGTAGCTTGACGAGTTATTTACAAATGTAATTTTTCTTCGAGGTACTCACCGAGATAGGGACTGAGCTCGCCGCTGACGGCAGACTGCACAGTATGAGGAATGACATAAACCGGCGGGGCTGTGGGCGGCTCCAACCGACTGCTGCAGTTTCGTTCGCAGTCCTCAATGGTCTGGAAGCGATTGCCATTGCCTTGGCAGCCGCCGTAGGTGAAGGGCTGGCATTGGCGTTCGTACTTGTCAAAGAAGAAGACGTTAAATGCGCCGCGGCACGGTCCGACGACCTTCGGCAACTCGCAATGGTCTAGAAACGAGAAAAGTATTTTAAGACTTAAAAATGAGGCTTCTCTGGATCGTTAGCTTGAAAAAGGATTTTTGCCTGAACAGCAATTGACTGTGATACTCTTTCTCACTGGAAATTGATTTGTGTGTGAAATGTCTCGATTCATATATTTTGTTCCTGGAAAGGATGCCTACTTTGTTCTCTGAATTCATTCACGTGCGAAATGTCTGAATTGTCTGGATTCCTTTCTGTTTGAATTTGCTGTCAAGCCGAATGTCTGCATTCAATTCAGTCTGAATTCCTCAATGTCTGTTTTTTTATGTCTGAACGATCATTCCTCCTGTCTAAATGGTCTGTACCTTGAGCGGTCGAGCACTCATTGATGCATTCGACCTGGCTCTCGAAATTGTTCTTATTGCCACCGCATCCGGAGTAGAGGAAGCGCTTGCAGACACCGTCCGTCGCGTCGTAATGCCACTTGGGGAGATTGCTCTCGCAGCTGCCGCGTTCGCTCTGTAGCAGGCAGTGGGACAGACGGGAATCGAAAGCGGGAGCGGCGGTGTAAACCGGTTCGGGAGGCGGTCGGTTGACCAGCCAGCGACTGCATTGGTGTTCACACTCTTCGATGTTCTCAAATTTGTTCTCATTTCCTCCGCAGCCGGTGTAGGTGAATTGTTGGCAGGTCCGGGAGCTGCGATCAAAGTAGTAACGCGGGTAATATTCCTTGCAGTCACCTTCTTCTCGCTCCAGCGTGCAAATATCTAAATGGAACGACGTCTTTTATTTCTAATCATTTGCAGAATTACAATTTTTCACAATACAAAAACGGTGTATAGTAGCAAAAATTTCCTATGTACTGACCCCAAATAAATTAAAGACAACGAAAACAATCATTATTGAACAATGACTACAGAACAGGAAATTTTTTCTATGGTCACGTAACATTTGGCTGGCAATTTCGAAAATCAGTAATTCTCAAACAAATTCGAGATTACTGTTATATGTCAAAATCATTCGGCAAAAAAACTGTGACAAATATGAACACAACAGGTAAAGCAAAATTATTGTGAAAGGTTTTTTATGATTTTTAAACAGAACAAAAGCACGCTTATCGATAATTATTAGGAGGAATATTTGATATTTTGTTGGAATTGCATGACTTAACCCCCTTGCTAGCTTTGTTTAAATCGTACCGGTTGGACTAGGCTGTCCGGATTCGTCGCCGCCGCCGCCGCATTTCTTGATACACTGATCGTCGGTGCCGAAGCGATTGCCGTTGCCGCCGCATCCACCGTACAGGAACTGACTGCATCGACCACTGGCCTGGTCGAAGTACCATCGAGGCAGTGCACCTGGACAGCTTCCCACTCGCGAGGGCTGTTGGCAGACATCTGCAAAAAATAACATAACAAAATACATTAATAAATATATTATATTACCAATTAATAAATGCCATTAATTATGGGAACCATAAAATGTATTATTGTGATATTAATTATAATATGTTAACAAAAAGTTATAGTATATTATTATTGTATAGCGTATTATATTACATTGATTATATTATGTGTTATTATATTATATTCATTATATCATAGTAATAGTAAATTATTAATTATATTACGTTATTAATTAATTTAAAATATATTAAATATTAAATAAGGTTAGTAATAATATTAGTCAAAATAACATACTCTTTCTACTATAATTAAAGTAAATTTTTTCATTTCGAATTCATAGATCGATTATGGGGTAGGGCTACTAAAAGGATAGTTTTAACCTACCGCCGATTTGGGTCTCCACACAGCGTTCGTTACAGTCTTCACGGCTCTCGAAGCGATTGTTATTTCCCAGGCAGCCGCCGTATTGGAAGGGCACGCACTCGCGAACGTACTTGTCGTAGTACCACATGCGGAGGCTCTGGTCGCAGGGTCCACGAACCTTGGGCAGGGCACACACTTCCGTGTTAGGAGGAGACACGCAAGCACCTTTGCACTCTTCCTCGCCGTCGAACTGCAAGAAAAAAGATTGTTATTTGCTAACATAAAATAATCAGAAGCGGTACTAAATACAATTTTTGCCACGATCCAAAAAACATACCCTTTCTCTAGCATTCACAAAATTATTCATTTACATTTGCAGCATGCCATGGCGTTTTCCTAATTTTTATGCCTTGCCAACTTTAGTATTGTTAATAATTGACAGTCGCAAAAGGCTCAAAATCTTTAGGCAAATGCTTGGGAAAAATTATTTATTTAATCACACTTTCAAATTAGTTGATGGTCTGTGCCGAGTATTTGTTCGCTTTTACGTATCGGCAGTCACTACGAATCAAAGGAACTGAATCGGCTGAGAGAATCAATCAATCAATCTCATTTTTCGCAGCAATTTTTCTACGTTGGATTGCGCGAGTCATAAGAGTAATTTCTACGTCGATTGTGTGTCCGCGGTGAGTATAGCCAATAGTTTTCTTTGAAATGAACCAAAAGAGCATTCCCGCGCGCCAAAAATTCCACTTGCATTAATTAGCAATCACAAATATCCGTGACCATTGCGTTTCAATTGCTTAATGACGTACCAAACGAACAATTATTTCATTGTAGTGTGCGCATACCTTATTCTCATTGCCGTCGCATCCTCCGTACCAGAAACGGTTGCAGTCCCCGTAGTCCGTGTCGTAATACCATTTGACCGTGAAGTTTCGGCACGAACCTTGATCGTGCGTAATCTCGCAAGCTAAACCGAAGTACTCAATATAATTCGTGTTTATAAAATAAAATAACAATAATATGATAATAATAATCTGTTGATTCTATTAATAATAATAATAATAATAATAATAATAATAATAATAATAATAATAATAATAAACTAACGAATCCTGATAATAAAAATTTTTCTATTCTAAATAAAATAACATCGAATAATGCAAGGGTATTATTATTATTATTATTATATCGTATTAGTTTTTCTATCACGTGAGTAAAATCTTAAACATTAACTGCGAATGTTTAAGTACGAAACACTAAATAATCTGAGCGGAACTAAACTAAATTGATCATTTAGTTGTAGTTTCGAATTATTTATGTTTTGAGCTATACAAAATAAAATAATAGTAACTAAAAGTTGAAGTATAAAGAAAACTGTAAAACTTATTCATGTGATTTCAGCTATTTAAACGGACAAATTTTATTAATTGACAAGTTAAATTGCAGTAGTTTCGTTTTGAATTTTCGTTTGATAGTTCGTCAGTGCCGTTGACATTTTTTAGTAGATGCATCAATAGATGGTAGACATTTATATTAAAATTGTCAGGTACATGGTGGGTGCTTTCAACATACTTTGCTTCTGCTGTTGGAGATGCGGGCATTCCTCGTAGTTCGGTCCCGCGGCCGCCGTCACACCGTCTGGACAACATCCGTTCTCCGTCAACGAGCAATCCCTTTCCGGACAGCCCTCCCCATCGGGACCCATCGCCGCAGTCTGTCCGTCGCCACAGCATCCGAAATCGGTGTCTTTACACTCGCCCTGCTCTATCGGAGGCTGTTTCATCTGAGGCGGTTTGCCACACGCCGATCCTTCCCCTTCTCCGGAACCCTCAATCTCCCCCTCACACTCCGTCCCGTTAACCGCGTCCGTTCCGTTTGCATTCAACGATGATCCGTCTAACGTGTCATTCACCGCCAGATTATCCTCATCCAATTCCGAGTCCGTTCCGTTAGTGGTGCCTAATCATGATAAAATTTAAGTTAGACCGTTAATCAATTCATTTAAAATCAAAAATAGTTATTTAGATTTTGAATTACTTTCCTAATGACTGGACATTTGAGGCATGTTTTAATCTGGATTTGAGAATCGAATTTATTGTTTGTTAATGATTTTCCCAGTTGAAAAGGTAATGTAGAATTCCGATCAGCCGGTGCTATTGCGCAATCAGCTCAGTCAAAAGAGACCGAAGCTCATTGATTGCAAAATAGGAGGCCCGTCGGAATTAATTTACTGGGGATCAAAGAATGAGCCCCAGTTGACTGGAATTCTACAGTAGCTAAACGCTTTTATGTAGTTTGTTTAGACTAAAGACAGCAAAAAATGTTCCCGATAAACTTGTAATGGCTACAATGTTTTAACGGCTAGGATTAATTGGAAAATTTTGCAACTATACACTCTACGCTTTTTTTACCTTTCTAAACCCTAAAAAATTGACTTAACGACAGCCCGACAAGTGCTGGTGATTAAAGACTTAACTGAGAAACTGAAATAGAATACAGCAACAATTTCAAAAAAACGTTTAGTGAGTGTTTTTTTCTCATTTCGGTTTATTTTCCGTTTAGTCCTTAGTTCAGCGTTTTTATTTCAGCTTCGGCATCACCAGTTTAATACCGTTTGCATTGTCCAGCGGATCGTTCGCCAAGAGTGTGGAGTTGTTCTGCACTTCCAGGTCGCCGTCATCTTCCGGGGTAGTGGCGTTGTTGGTGCCATTGTTGTTGCTGACAGTGTCGTTGCTCAACGTGTCGTTGTTGCTCAAGGTATCGTTACCTATCGTGTCGTTATTACTCAACGTATCGTTGCTCAAGGTGTCGTTGTTGAGGGTGTCGTTATTGCTGAGCGTGTCGTTGCCCAAGGTGTCGTTGCCCATGGTGTCGTTACTCAAGTCTCTGGGGACGGACCGGAGACGGATCTTCTTTTGAGGTGCAGCGGCGGATGGGTCGTCCGAGTCGGTGTTGTTGCAGCCGCTGCCGTAGGGCCCGGTCGCGACGGTGGAATTGTCAGGGCAGCAGCCGAATTCAGTCCCGGCACACGGCGTACTGGCGTCACTGGCCGGAAGAAATCCCTCTGTTGAGAAAACAGAGGAGCCAGGTCAGGGTTATCACAGAACAAAATATAAATCCAAAACCAAATGTATGTCTTAATTAATTTTAGCGTGTTAAGCTTCAATTAAACGAGGGACTAGGTTTAATTATTAATTATTATTATTAATAATACAATTATATTTTGAGAAAGAAATATATTATTATATTTATATATATATTTATTAGCCAAAAAAACTTGCTAACGACTGGTTTTTATAGAATATAAATTCCTTCATAGAAAGTACCATTTGTGAAACTAGTTTTGCCGTTTGGTTTAGGCTGACTTTTACACCCGTGGTAATAAAAAAACATGTTCGTATCTGATTGTTGGGTACTTACCCTTGTCGCAAGCTTCCTTGTTGCAGTCCTCCGAGTCCGCGGGCTTCCGGTCCTCGTCGCACTCGTTGGCGCCGATCACCGTGTCGTTACGCAGGCAAATTACGTGACGACGTTTGGTGCCTCCACCACAGGGGGCAGAACACTAAAACAACCCATATATTTTTGTTTGCCCATCCCACACAACTGCAAGGTTGCACTCCTTCTTCATTATCAACAAATCTATCGTAGAAAAGAGGCTTGTAATTCTTTAGATCGGATGGGGGTTTTTGTATTTTGATTTTCGGTTTTCGATTTTGAATTTTGAATTTTAGATTTATTAAAAAATTTTTAGATCCGATGGAATTTGTTTTGCAATGCTGTTTTCCCGATGGATTTTTCTCTTCCGATGGAATGTGTGTTTGTTCTTAAACAATTTTCCTGACTCAAAAGTCTTACCGCCATAAATGGTCCGGTGAACCACTGCCCGTCACACGTCAAGTTCTCACTGCAGGGCGACTTGTCCAAAATTTTCTTCTCCACATCGCAGAGGTCGGTGCTGACGCGGACGATTTGAGAGGCATTCCGGTTGTCAACAGTGCCGCAGAAGACCTCGCGAGTTTTCTCCCCGTCGCCACAGCTCGTAGAGCACTGAAACGAAAACGTGAGCTCTTACGAAATGTGCTTCCGAAACAGACAACAAAACTAAAAATATAGGCCAAAAATTACTGTCATTATTATAGGAATAATAATAATGATAATATTAAAATAAAATGTACAAATTACGTAAATAAACAAAATATCACATAATGGGATTGGATGAATTATAAAAAAATAGATATTCAATCAATCTTTTCAATTTTCAATTTTCCTTTATTCGATTGTTATTCATTCACATTTTCTATTTTTTATTTAGATTGTATTTAGTCAAACCGTTGCGTAAAAAAGTTACCTTGCTCCATTCAGTGGCGAACCAACGGGCATCACAGGGCGGGGCATCCTGGCAGACCGTTGAGAGCTCCGGCTTTTTCACCGACTCACACATTGCTTGGGGAAAGACCTATTCGAAATGTGCCAAACGAAACTCTGAGACTGCAGCCGGAAAATTGATTTTTCGCAGTCACTCTTTGGCGCTTACCTCGCCGCTTTGGGACGTGCAAACTGCCCGTCGTGTCCGCGTAACTTGTCCGCAACTATTGCACTGGATAGAAAAAGATTTAGCCGGACAATAAATGAGCTAATATTCCGATAGAGGAACGTTTAATTTGTGTGTGAGGTAGGAACGTACGCCTGTCCAATCGGAAACGGCCCATTCGAGACCTTCACACGGCGCAATGAGGCACGGCTGGGTCTTGATGGGTCGTTTAGCCAAGTTGCAGGCGGATTCCGGGAGATGTTGGATGCGTTCCTTCGGGTCGCGCGATTTGCAGACAACTGAGCGTTTTTGGAAGCCTGGACCACAAATCGCTGAGCACTGTACGGGAAGGTAAAAGAAAACATGTGTCATCATGAACTCCCGTTATGCTAATGCTTTTGCTTTAATAAAAGAAACTGGTATTTAAAAAAGGTATTTTTTCTACGTGGGCGTGCAATAAAATATCACACAGCTTTTATTGACAAAGAAAAAATAATTCACATTGAATTCCATGACTTACTGATGGCGTATTGCAACTAGAATATTCCGAATTAGCTTGTAAGAAAACAAACCGCTTATATATAAAAATGTGGACCGAAAAAGGTTTGTGTATTTTTTTAAAATTAATATTATCAAGTGAACTGTAGAATTTTGACATACTGCTGCCTTATTGATTCTGATGCGTACAATTTGTTTGGGGCACAAATAAATAACCGAAACTGAAAATAATCCAATCAAATAAAAAGTAATAAAAATAATAAATAACAACACATAAATAATCGAAGCCGAAATTAATACAATCCAGTAATAAATAACACAAATAATTACTGAATATCTCACTGAAAATCCAGAAATCTATTTTCCCAACTTCTTTTCTTACCGCTGACCAGTCGCTGATGGACCATTCCGGGCACTTGAACTGATTGCAGGCGCGCACCACATCCGGCTTGTGTTGGACCGCGGACTTGCACATTGAGTTGTTGACGACGTTGGTGAGAGCGCCGATCGACTGCACACACACCACCGAACGGTACTGCGAACCGCCGCCGCAGCTGGTGCTGCACTGCTCCCAATCGCCTATTTTCCAGCTGAAATAGAAGTCACACTTTTTTTATAATAGTCCTCCACGTAAGGTTCCTGTTAGTGAAGATGAGCTAACGTACAAGGCAGGACAGGCATCGACGTTGCACTGACGCATAGGATGTGGTTTAGATAAGGCGTCACAGAGTTGGTCGTCCACGGCCTCGTAGTCGGTAGTTCGAACGCAAGTCACTGTGCGACTTTGCTGGCCTTCGCCGCAGCTCTTGCTGCAAGGTCCGTAGGATCTCGCTAACCAGGTGAAACTCAGAGGGACGACGTCTTTGGCGACCTTGGGCGCGTAAAACTCGTAAAGGATTCCCGGATTGCTCTCTTGATGAAGTACCTGCAAGGCGAGATCTAATGAAATTCTCTGTCTGTTTGTGTGTCTGCCTGTGTGTCTATGTGTTTATGTATCTGTGTGTCTGGGTGTCTGTCTGTCTGTTTGTCTATCTGTCTGCTTGTCTGTCTGTCTGTCTGTCTGTCTGTCTGCTTGTCTGTCTGTCAATCAGTCAGTCTGTTTAGAATTTTTCTTAACGTACGGCAATGACGACCGGTCCAGTGGTTGGTCCAGGTGCAACAAGAAGTTCGGCGGACGGGTGCATCTTGCTCTCACGATGATAGGTGAAGGTAGTCCCCGCCACACGAATAGTTCGCTTGCCGGTTTCCACCTTGAATTCTCCGTTGAGAACGTACTCGCCGTTGACGCTGCGCATAGCAATGTAGTTCTCGGATGGGCGTCGTTCACGGATCTGGATGTTTGTGGAACCAGCCGGGATGACGAGGAATTCGGCATATGCTACAAGACAAGGTTAAATACATTTTAAACAACACAATTTCTCTGTATGTTCCTTGCAAACTCTTCAAGGGTCTCGTGCAACGTTTAAATGCAGTGCTGCGCTGTTAGTGCGTCAATGTCAAGATCGTAGAAGAAGTGCTAAATCCATCAAGATGAAGCTTCGGATAACTGTCACGATACTACATCGTTATTACATACAAATATATATGTAATTGCTGTTAATAGATAAAAAAAGGTAATTGCAAAAGGTTGATGGTTGTTTTTGCAAATTCTAACGCAAACAAGACGTGGCTTCTTTTGTTGCAATGCCCAAATTACATTACAAAATAAAATATTATTTCGACGCTCATACAACTGTTAAGCTTTCAGGCAATCATAACAGCTTGTCAGACTAAATTTAACTCCCATCCTGAAATAAATTATTAATATGAATTAGTACAATATTGTGTACAATTAAATTCAAAATACTTTTTAGTGAAAAGTGGTGAAAACTTGATTATTCGTTAACTTAATATAAATTAGTACATATTAATGGAAGCAAGTAGTTCTTTAGTAGTTCTGAATGTTTTTATGATAGAAAAATTGACAGATGGCGGAGGTGAAGTATAACGTACATGATTCTGGGACATCAGTGTCGTCATAGAGTCCCTCCACAAATTTGCAGGTGGATCCATCGCCGCCGCAGACGCGACACTTGTCCTCCTGCTTGTGCGAGCCCAGGCGTCTGTCACACCCCATTGACTTTAAAATGTAAAACACGCCTTGAAAAATCAAGGACGATCAGAATCGTGAAACGATCAAAAGTCGTCGTCGTTTTATCGTGATGAAAGATTGGGACGGAAAATTTGAGCTGCGATACAATTAATCACTCTGCTTCGGTTTACGGAGAAGACTGACCACACATTTGCCGCGGATGCAGACGGAAGTGCCCTCGTCGTTGCAGTGGGTGCCGTCGATGACATGCGGGGCGAAGCTCACGTAGAAACTTCCGTTCTCAGGGCGGCACTGCAGTTCGCATTTGTTGCTGCCTGAAACGGGAAAACAAAAAAAAACGTACAGGATTTTTTTCTAAACTATTTAATCCATCTGCAGACGAATTGCTGCACATTAAATAACTTTGTAGAATATTGGTCAGCAAAAATGGGATCAATTTTCTTCCACAAGCTGATGCGACAACGAAAAACACTTTCAAATGAATTTATCAGTTTGGAGGAATCTTCACAGCCTTCTCTCCCACATTTTTACTCACTATTCCAACTTCATGCTATTAAATACATTCGAACTTCCTAGATGACGATGATTTTCATTCGTCCAAGTCATACGATTTTAATTAGTTAATTCATTGGATGGAGCTAAAGTCAACGAATTCAGTTATCAAAATTACATATTGCAGTTGAAAGTAAATTTACACTACTAATTTAAAAACTAAAATAAAATACAGTCCCAAGTAAAATAATAATTTTTTTTTGCCGGGTAATCGGACATGAGAGAAACAAGGACACCACCACGATGTGTATTTATTCGATTGTCATTATCATCATTAAACGAATATTTAAGGTTAAAATTCTGCTCTATAAGCAAGCACTGTTTCGAAATTTTGAAATGCTCTGAAAATGTCCAATTCCATGCCGTACCTTTTTTGTAGGGTGTCCACTTGTAAAGCTGGCCCTGATACGGCGTATCATCAAACATTCCACACTGTTCCGTGCGGAAATCCACAGTTTCCTCCGGGCACTCCTCTCCATTACAGGCGTAATACCTGCGTTGCGGTCCCGTGCAACCTCGTCCATTTTCACTACCGCAAAAACAAAGCCCGATAGATATATTTTCCTTCGTAAATTTGGGAAAATTCCGGGCAAACTAAGCACGTCACATTCTCATTAGAGACGAATGCATTTTAAGCGGGCTGATCTTTGTACCTGAGGCACGTTCGCTGTTCGTGGGCGACGCCGCCGTTGCACAACTTTGAACACTGACTGCGGGCTCCCCACTCGCTCCATGTGCCGGTGTCGAGGCCGACTGGGTCCAGGTAGAACGGCGCCGGTTCCTCGGAGCTTTTTAACCTTATACTCTATTAAACAAAATTAAATAAATTCTTAATTGACCAAACAACTAACACACGTTTAATCACTAAAAACTTAAATGAGGAAAATGATAAGCAAAATATAGCCAGCTAATTTCTCGGCTCTAGTGTTTTTTATTTGGCAAAGAAACTAAGTAAATTTTTTAGTCCTTAAAAACTAAAGTGGGAAAAAATAAAAATATACTAAAAACATTCAACGATGTAATTTGAACTAAAACTAGACTACAAGTTTTAGTTGCTGAAAGAGGCGAAATTAAATCTTCTCAGGAACTCATTTATGGTTTGTTAAAAAAACGAGTGTATTGACTAATGTTAGTTTTTGTCATCCCTGAGATTAGTCACAAACTCTAAACGAAAATGTGTAGAAAAGAGCTAACACAAATCGGGGCTCACGAATTTTCGGGGGCACTTACGCTGTGTGTGGAAGGGATTTGACAGAGTAATCCGAATAAAATAGCGGGAAATAAAATATGCATCCTGCAAAAAGAAAATGAAAATCCGTTTTTCATCCGGTCGTTGAAGCGAATCATTTTTGTTTCGCCGGTTTCTCCGGGTTTTCAAGGGCAAGAAACACGTAGACAATGAGACACGTTTTTCACCCAGGCATGCTTGGAAAAACGGTTCAAGCGTTCGTTCTGTCTTCCAACCAACTGGACACGCGTCGTTACAGCTAAATCTTTCAGAGCGTCTGTCTGTCTTACAACGCACACACAGTCACACACACACGCATGCAGACACACCAACGCCAAATCATAATCAAATTAGCCAATCTTCCCTCGTCCCTCATTGCGCAAATCTATGCAATGGGCAATCAGCAGTGCTCTGGCGAACCTCCATATCGGACCGGTAAATCTCGTGGCAAAATAAACAATTGCGAGATATGTGTGTTATAAATGAGACAGACAGACAGACAGACAGACAGACAGACAGACAGACAGACAGCAGACAGGCAGACAAACAGACAGACACAAACACACAAGAGTGTGAACTTACATAGAGGCGTCAGATAGCTGCATTGTGGCAAATTTGAGATGAAGATTGTAGGATTGATTATTCACAAAACAATGACATCAACTAAGGACCCGCAGGTCCTCCCAGTTTTGGGCTAGATTCCAAAAAGCGAATGAATTAAGTCCGAGTAGTAGAAAAACGTATGATAGAGGTCCGTAAAGGTCACCGTAGAAAAAGGGTAAAATTCGACGGACGCTGCATGTTTTCGAAAGCGACGTTGCTTGAGGAAAAGATAAGCTCACTTCCGTTTTCTTGAAAAGTCGGATTGGCCTGTTTTCCCGAACTCTGATCTCGGATGGATTTTTAAGAATGAAAATACTACCACACATACATACGATACACACACGTGGACGTACAGTGACAAGGAAATTTAGTGACCAGTTGTCTGGGGGCGGGGCTAAAGCCGTGAGACCTGGGTGTGGGGGATACACTTCCGGTCTGCTTTCTCGAGCTGCACCTCTGCTTTTCTCACGTCGTACTTTTTTCGCTTCCTTTAGTCATCTTGTTCACTTGTCCATTGCAGCAAAACTGACGTAAATCTTCCACCGAAATCGTATGTTACTTGATTCTCAACCCTTTATGGTCTTCTCTAGGCATGTGCATTGTCTAGGCAATCGGGCGAAAAAATTCTGTGTTTTAGCTATATTAAAAAAAATTTTAAGATATTGTTTTGTATTTTACCACTACCAAATCTGTATTTTTATAATATTATTCAGAAATTTAATGTAAAACAATGCTGTAATTTATCGGGACTGAACAGCCTCCTTGTCTGAGGAATTCGACAGAGCCTGGCAGGAATAAAGCAAACTGGAGTAAGACTTATCTCCAGACCTGTTAATTGGTCGCCACAGGGATTTT
>LRSR01000826.1:0-37402 GCA_001579985.1 Hypsibius dujardini
CAACCCATTAATTTGGGCTGGATGAATTTGCTCAGACAGAGTGAACTGGGCAGACAGTGTAAACAGGGTGGTCAGTGTGGTTAGGGTGGTCAGGGTGGTCAGGGTGGTCAGGATGGACCCGGGAGGCAAGGGGGCAGGGAATGCTTGTCTCTTTCCGTTTACCTGCTCCTTCCTGTGTTTATGTTTGCCTTACGTGGGAGGAAGTATGAAAAGGCTGCATGTGGAAGCAGAGATACAGTACGAGACTGCATCGTGTGTCGACCTAATTAAAAAGGCCAAATCCCTGACCTGTCCTCAACGATGGGGACGCCCAACGGTATCAAAGTATTTATCGTCTCCCGGATACTCCTTTATATTTTGCGTATTTTTGTGACAGTGTGCAGCATGTCAAAGCTCTTCGTTCCAAAATGTTGATGCTGTAGAGCTCGCGCCGGTCACAGCAAGGTGACCTTGTGTGGGTGCTGTCAAATGTGATGAGAAATGAATATGTGTGATTACATAATTGATAGGACACTTATGGCCGAGTGCGTCATTCTGAAGTATTGAACTCAAACCCCGATGGGCGGGTGCAGCCGAGAAAATGGAGGAACTCAAGATACTAAGTGGTTTTCTAACGGGCCGTTTTATTGCACTGACAAGGGGTCATTTTCAAAAAGGAATAGTCCCGCATTTTCAGGATAATAACTCGCCGTTGTGGCCCAAGAAGTGTTTCACTGCAAAATTTTGAAGTTGGGAATTAAAAAACACTAGAAGATTTAATGTCCCGTGGTATTCTAAGAAAAATGTCGATTTTTAAATTACTTTGAACGCGCATTTTAGCAAGATTCATCAGACCCAAATCTAGTTTGCGACCCGTCTTTGCATCCAAATGAGACAAGAAATATATCACACATGTGAAATTGAGTGGAGCACGTGTTAGATTTATGAGATTTGGAAATCAGGTAAGGGGCCCTGTGCAGGTGTGAATTTGAGTCACTGAGCACCATCAAGTGGTTTAACCTCTGTACTAAGGATGGCCAATGCGGCTGTAAAGACTGGAAAAGTTGTCTATAGTTTTTAAAATGATTTTATTTTTTCTATAGACTGAACTGAACAGTACGCCTGCCACTGCGCACCTTATAGCGTTCACTGACTACTGCGCAGTAGGATGCCTACCGCGGAGCTTTGCACATCTAATAAAGTGGTAAGCGCAAAAGAAGTATATCAGTCTCCAACATCTTTCCAATCCAATCTACGTGAGAAATGTTTCTCAAACAGGGTAACAACGGTACTTAACATACCGCAACAAATGTCAACAATATCTATTTGAACAAAAACGTGCATTCTAGCACAGTCAGTGCGAGTATTTGACGAAGAATACAGTGTGCCGTCTACGGACGAAGCCTGTAGGCGCACAGTGAAAATGGTTTAAAAAACAAATCGAAGAAAAAATAACAGGTACAGTAGAGAAAAAACGCAGAGCGTAAAACGCAAAACAGTATGAAGTGTATAGTGGTACAATCACTAGACACCCAGCAAGATATATAGACCACAATTTCTGATAAAACTAACGTGAAGCTTCATGTTAAGCTTCCCAGGAGAATCAGCTGTTCCAGTCGCCAGTCCATCGCCCTCGAATGAAGTACCGACAAATAGAACCTGAAACAATTGCGGTAAAAATGCTGTAAAATATCTATATTGACTTTTGTTTAGGGTTAGCAGAGTCACTCAGCAATACCTTGTCACAAGAATTAGAACTACAATGATTACGACACAGTCCCGCTAAAAGCCCGCTGAGTCCGCTGTTCGCAGAATCCTTAAAATACAACCAAACACAATGTGTAACATACCCCATGCGGGGTTCATTTTGGCACAAAATTTAAAGTAGATAGCGCACACGTGCTGGCTGATTTAAGTGAGTGACCACTCAATCGAGAGACAAAAGCCCCCTCTCTCACTCCCACAAAAGGAAAATTTGATTTGTTTACATTTGAAAGAGCGGGAAAATGATTAGTGAGCAGATCCGAAATCTCATCGTGTCTTGGCTGTCCCGAGGGTTTAAGTGCCTCAGTTTGCAGATTTGTTACAGGATAAAATCTTAAAACGCAATATTTACTGTTTTGCATTGGAAAATGCTAAACAGGTGCGGCGGAAGAAAAAAACCATTTTTCAATGAGTTTTCCAAATGTGCGCGATCGTTTTTGGCGCCGTTTTTTTTCCGGTCGATCTCCCCTCGTTGTTTTGTAGTCTGGTATCAGCTTCCACGAGCATACCCACAAGGACAACTGTCTGAAATCGATGCAGGAGAACTTTCCCTACAGTCTGAAAGTAAATTCGGTAATTTTGTATCAGAACAAAGCACCGTGTCACGCGCCAGGAACTGTGCAGGCCTTTTTGGAGGAAGAAATGCCTTGCTTCATTCGGAACACCGATATCCCGCCCAACAGTCCCAATCTCAATCCCCTCGATTATTGTGTGTGGATTATGTCAATAAACACGGATTTATTTCCAGCTTTGACCGATTAGCCAAGATATTGAAGGACGAATGGGAGATAATTTTCCAGAAAGTGATTTAGGACAGCATCAATTCCTCGATGTTTCGGGTTCGCAAGGTGGAGAAGTCTAGAGGCTCTCATACTGAGTAAACTCTTTTTGTTTGCGGTGGAAGACCTATTTTTCTATTTTTCGTAAATGTTTTGGTAATATTTTGAAGAAATGTTTTGAATATAAAAGAAGGCAAAGTTTGTGCCAAAATGTACCTCGCCGCCGGTACTAATCAGACCGAGGAGTGAAGCAACAAGGTCCTCTAAGTTGTATTGCTTTGGTTGGAAATTGAGAATGTCTGTGTGTGTGTTACAGTCCTGGGTCGGGTAATCACATTCACTGCTCGCATATGATTGGCCAGTGTAGTCTAAGGCGCCCTACCTTTCCAATTAAAGTGCATATTAAGCTCGAGAGTTGCCGAAGATGAACCTCTGAAAGCTTTAGGACTGGTTCTCGATAATATATAAAATCTGTTTGTTCTCAATACTAGTAAGAAATACTTGAACTTACGGCATTAATTCTGTTTTCGCAAAACAATTGACTGAGCTCCTCGGTCTTTCTATCGATCGCATCGATTGCTAGCGTTTAAACATTAAAAAAAAAATTTAATAGCTTGAATGGCGTCTTTTAATTTTGAACGTAACCGATTTTCATACTAGCGAACTGTATGCACAGTTAAAAAAGGGCCGAGCCTCCGAGGGCAGCATGTCAACCGTACCCAATGTACCCACCTTATGCAGATCATACAGAAAAAATTAGGTAGACGTACTTACAAATATGTGATAGGGAAATTTCTTAATTTCAAATTTTGAACTACGAATTTCGTTTTCTGCTAAGGGAATTCGTATAGCGGCTTGTAGTGACCTATTATTTAGGGGAGGGGGCAGTTGCCCAGTGCATCTCCCTCCGTTACGCCTCTGTACCTGGCCACTACACGCGCGCAGCAGGTGCTGTGCTGCGATTGGTCGACAGCACTGGCCGCTTGCGCCCACTTTCGTCACAAGGAATCGATCGCTCGTGCTCAAGATTACACACATACATTAACCTCGGTTAAAAAGGGGTTCAACTTACAAGGGAATATTTACCTGTGTCAGTCTGAGATCGGGCCCAACCTTTTTTTATGGATACATATTATCAAACCATGATTTTAGAAAATAAGACTGGTCCCCCACAATTCCGTTTGAGATGGAGAAAATCGGGGAAGATTCCTATTGCGGCAGCCACTTTAAAGCTTTCACCATAACATTGATTGATCGAATTACGAAAAATATTTTGTTCGTTTACCCATTTAGCGGTGCAGGCAAACAAAAGTAGATGCGTATAACATTCGACAAACGAGTCGGGGCCACAGAAATGGTAACCGGCATCTTCAAATCTTTTCCTATAACAATTAAAGCAGAGAATTTCGGTACACCAGCCGCAGCGGATAAAACAACAGCGGTACACTACAACGACAAGGTTTTGCAAAATCTCGAACAACCGGTCTGTCAAAATCATCAGACAATCAACTGAATAACTAAATTCCTATTTGCGATTTGGTGGAGTGGAGAAGATTGCTGATGAAACATTTTCGTTAATGATTATTACTGTAACGATGCGATTCTAATGCGCAACGCAAACTGCGTTTTCCATACATATGAACTCAGGTGTAGGTACAAAACCACCTACCCACTGTAATGCGCCTCAGTCTTCAATCAAGCAACTTACCAAAGGCCCACATGCTCAGTGATCTTCACAAATTTTCAATCAAGAGATCAATCAACCCAAAAAGCAGGCTATTGCAAAGCGTAGTCACCGGCGGAGGGTAGCCTCTCCGATTTTCTCCGCTCTGGCAAATTTTAGCTGATTTTGGGACAATTCATGAGGCAAAGACCAGCGCTTCAAAAGTGTATTTCTTCGGTTTTCGGTAAAAGAAATTCCAGCATTTTAAACAGAAACGATAGATTTTTAACGGTGAATACTTGGAATAAAATATTTAGGGCAATTCAGACCGGGTAGTGAGCAAAAAGCCCGGGGCGTGGTTACAGCTGCGCCTTAGAATCGCGTCGCTACAGTATTGTACTGTGTTTAATCAATCAATCAACGTTATTGCGAAAGTATTAAAGTGGCTGCCGCAATAGGAATCTTCTCCAATTTTCTCCATTTCAAACGGAATTGTGGGGGACCAGTCATATTTTCTAAAATCATGGTTTGATAGTATGTGTCTATAAAAAAAAGTTGGGCCTAATCTCAGACTGACACAGGTAAATATTCCCTTGTTAGAACACGGCCTCGCGGCGCTCGGCCATAATTATTCGAAGTCACAAAAACAGAAAATGATAATAAAATAATATTTTTATTTAAAAGTACTAAATTTTTTTTAAAAATTAGGTTATTGTGTTTACAATATTATTTTAAATGTTGAAATCGGCTTTTCTTTTAAATAAAATATTTGTTTATTTAACTAAGCTTTGTGAGTGGATTTGTTTTCCTAAAGAGCTTTACATTAGTTGTACGTTTACGGTACAAATGTTGTCATTTATAAATTTATTCACGCGATAGACTACGTTAACAGCTCCCGACAGGATAAGACAACAGTCTTCGTTGTTATGTCATTATCAGCCATCGCAACCTTGACCTTCAAATCCTTTATTTCGGACAAGTTCTGTTGGCGTATTACAGTATAAATTCTGCAGCTTAGCGCTATGAAGTAAACGCACATTAATTGTTATTTCCTTTTGAAAGCTGCCAACTTAGAAATTCATCTACGAGTGTGAGTTTCTTTTCATTTAAAGTCTCAACGTTGTAAAATATAAAGTTTTCCACGGATATATAGTCCTATCATGGTGCGCCTCACGTGTCTCCTTGTTATGGGTCTTCTTTCCGCGGTACTGAGCACGACGCAAGCCATCGAGTCGTGTTGCCGCGACCTCGGCTGCTTCAGCTCCGATGCACCCTTTTTCCATCCACTCTACAGGTACAAGTACAAAGCAGGGACTCGTTGTTCTTGTTTATGGTTCTTACAAGTCCGAACTAGAACCCATAGTAATAGAGCCAGGGGGTGGGCAAAGGTAATAAATGCATATTTTTTCAAAATTGAACCCAAAATTCGGCCTTTTGTTCTTGATCCTTTGGAAACATCTAAGGGTGTGGGGATTTCATTTCCAAGGCCCCCCGGGATTGCAAAACATTTTCGAAGTGTTTGAAAATATTTCGAAATCCCAGGAGGGAAACCAACCGCCCTCCCCCCCTAACCGCCCTTCCCCCAGACCTCAACAAATTTCAAAATAAACAGGAATAGAAGGCGGAATTGTGGTTGGAATTTTGAAAAAAATGGCCCCACCATGAGGGTTCCTGTTTTCACGTTATTAGGACCCTAAACGACCCATGCTAGTACCAAGAACTTGCAATACTAAGTTCTCAATAATGGCTCAAGCAGTAACGATCTCTCTTCTACTTCTGTTTTAGACCTGTCATCTCAGTCCCGAAATGCAGTCTGCTGGACACTTTCCAACTGCATCTCAACACACGCCTGAACCCAATTCAAACGCAAGTGCTAGATCCATACCAACCGTCAACCTTTGGTAGCACGAATTTGGACCTGTCTAAGGCAACGGCGATCTTAATTCACGGCTTCACCGACCTCTGGGACTGGCCGTGGTGGAGTGTACGTGATTGATGGCCTGCTAACTTGAAACAATTTTCAGAGGGGGAAGCCAGAATGTCTCCGCTGTATATTTTTGTAATTAAGCTATAATCAAAATGATTTTAAACATTTATTTCATTGGTCGGGCTCACAAAACTTATTTTTAGCTGAATTTCAAAGTGGAGAAAACACTGGAAAATTCCATTTCATACAATATTGACTGTAAAGACTTCAATTTTAGGAAATAATTAAATTTAAAGAATTCTGATATCATCCCACTCAAAATTGAATGAACAAATTTTGAAGTGAAAAAATTCTGAGTTTCCTCTCTGAAAATCGTCCTAAGTGAGGGCTGCGGAGTTTCCTGGTTTCCCAAGAGATGGTTCCGAGTTTCGCTTCCCGTCTAATTCTGATATTTCTCCGTAGGACATGGTGGCAGCTATCCTGCGGGACGCAGACGTCAACGTCATTCGTTTAAACTGGGGTACTTTATTGTCTGGGAATAGAAATAAAAGATATAAATGGGAAGAGAATTTTTAAAGCGTTAAATTTACTTACTTTTAATTGATCCTGTTTTACCTTTCAGACGAAGCGACAGTGCTGCCGTTCATACAAAGTGTCGCGGACACCCGGCTTGCTGGGGCGTTTGTGGCGAAATTCATCAACATCCTCAAGGATGAGCACGGATACAATCCGCAGCGGATCCACATTATCAGTCACAGGTACAGAAAACGGTTGACGCAAGCGGCATGCCACTTTGCCCTTATCAAATCTCATGTTTGTAACGGGTAATGAATTGTTTGGGAAAAGTAACACTTACATCCTTATGTTAGGCCAAGTGTTCGATCCTGTATAAAGCCGCAATACATGTAGTAAAATCTAGTCTACCTGTAGCGTTGAATTTTAGTTTTCTTGAGGTCACATCAATTCATTTCATCTTTTTCACCAATTCGAGGATAAAATCATAGAAGAACCTTTTCTTGGGCATCACTTACAAATTTCGGTTGACATTATTAGAAGTCACCCACAGTGGCGTCTTAAAAGGAAACGGATATAAGAAAATCATAAGAACTCTTATTGAATGTAAAAATAAATGCTCTTAGTGAACGAAAAATATACGTTCCTATTTTGCAAACTTGATTGATTCATCGCACACCGGTATTCAATTATTTTGCAAAAGCAGTATTAAAGTATTCCTTATAAAAATAAACAAAAAGAGGACGCAAGGGAAAATAGTTGAGGAGGGAAAAAACGGAATTATATAGGCACTCTTTTGTGAACAGAAACAAGGAATCTTAGCAGAACAAAACACACAATCCCATGATATACGATTACACGCGTATTTGTCCTTCACAGTTTGGGGGTGCATGCAGCGGCATATGCCGGAGAACGGGTGGACAAGGTCGGCCGCATCACCGGCCTCGACCCCGGAAGTAAGACCAAATTAATTCTCTCTCGTTTCGTAAGCTGGTTGTTTTCTGTTTCCGATTGTAAAGTGAGTCAATAAACACCTCTTTTCACGCCTCCAACATACCTCTTGGAATCACTGATAGGATTGTACTTTGAGAATACGGAGCCAGCCGTCCGATTAGACCCTACTGACGCCACGGTCGTCGATAACATTATCACCGATGGAGAGGTATGCAATTACAGTCCCCTGGACCTGCAATTACCAGGCTCAGCAATACTTTTGGCGGTTATTGTTTTGAGGTTACATAGTTGCCCAGTCGCGTGCAAGTTATCTTGCACTGCTTGTTATCATTGAATGGCCCAGTCAATTCTGCTATTAGATTAGAGGAAAACTTTTAATATCACTCAGCCTAGCAAAAGTTATCGAGGTTACCCCAATCTTAGCTACAGTGATAAAATGCCTCATCGAGGAAATTTCAGTCTCCCATAAACACAATTAGTTTAAAAACAGTGGCTTTTGCTTGGGACATTCGCAAGACAATGTTTAAAATGTTGATTTAGTGGGCGGCGATGAGTGAGCGGACAACTGCGCTACCCTGAGAAGTACATGTTCCCAATTGTAACAGCAGCATGCATTGCCTTCTTCAAGTCGTTCAGCCTATGCATGCAAAATCTTGACAAACATGGATTCAAATGAAAGCTTAAACATACTGCTGTGAAATCAATCAACGAAAATTTTTAAAGGTTGCAAGCTACCCTTTGAAGTTTTACTTCAGAGTTGATAAATAGCTTTCACCAAAGATGCGAATCTCAAAGGGTATAAGGTATGACGTCATGGACATCAGAGTAGCCATAAGACAATAAACTTCGATAGTTTTCGGAAAGCCCAAGAGTTACAATTTAAAACTGATGTTTCAGAAATTCTCGCAAACGTCCTCCGATCAAGAGCACCGCGATCTGGTTTGTAATGCAATTAGAAAACCGGCTGAAAATTCTATTGGCTAAGCCAGATCAAATTGTCACAAGCTCGCATGTTGAGGAGCATAGAGTTATCATATTAAATCCCCCAATGATGAGCCAGGCAAACTTAAAACTGCTTATCAGCGGCTGTTTTCGAAATATCAGCATTGATCTGTTCTCGCAATTGATGTGGGCATGCCAGAGATCACGAGAGGAGCCACAAAAAGTATTGCCAAACCCGTTTCTCGTGCCGTGTTCACCATTTTATTTCATGAGATTGACCTTTTCTTTGTATCATCACATTCAGAATTTCCCTGGATTTGCTCTGGGCTCCCTACAACAAATGGGCCATATCAGTGAGTACAACATGATAAAATTTGGATGGTTTTTGAGAAACCCAGTTTTGATGACAATGAAACACAACGGGCCGACGGGATAAGTACCAGTCCTCGTACTCTCAATAATGACTGCTAAATAAGGAACTTTTCAAAGGTATTTACGTCAATGGCGGCTCACGACAACCAGGATGTGCACTTGGGTAAGTCGTGCAACGAAAACATCCATGACTAATCTATAGAGAAGAATGAGACTAATAAAAGACCAATCAAATTTGTTTCCATGAGCACATAATTGTATAGTAATGAACATTACGTTGTATTCTATTTGCTTCTCTGCTCTTTTGTTTCAGGCAAATCGCCACCATTTTTGGCACCCAGACAGCGTACAACAGCACCACTTACGGTAAAGCTTGTGGAGCTTTAATACACACACCGATATATAATTATGCATCTTATGTAGTTACCTTATCATTTAGTATACTTAACTGATCTCGATGATGTGATTGTGATACTCGAATTAGTTTACATTGTGTAGACGCATCCGCGATCTGGAGGATGACAGAATACCAAAACAAAGCATGCAGCCACTGGAGGGCGTTCTTCCTGTTTCTGGGTGTGTACAATTGTCAATGGGAAAGTCCAGCATTCGTTTGTGTTGTGATTCGACCTCTTACGTCATTTGTAAAGGTGATTGTGTATATTCTTTGATTGGACCGGTGACCTTTCAGAGAGTATCGGAAGGGAAAAGAGCTCAAGCCTGGCGTTCGAATGTGGCAGCTACAACGAGGTGAGGTTGTACAGCTGTGGCACGATTTCTCAACGAAAAACGTTAATCGGAACACCGGCATAATAACATGTGTTCCGATCAACGTTTTTCGTCAAGAAATCGTGCCACAGCTGTATAACGATGAACCATTTAGAGTATGGGCGAATTCAATCCGATTGTTACGTCACTATTTCTCAGGCCTAAGCCTCTATTCATAGGCAATTTTCGAATATATTGCCTATTATATATATATATTTGTAACTCACAAGGAATCCATTACGAGTGTGACAATCAGATTGAGACCAATATTTTTTCCTAAAAAGGAGGTTCCCTCTAACATAATTTTATAAAACATGACTCGCGACAGTTCAATAAAGACATTTTCAGGGAGATTTCCTCTGCACCAGCGATCAGCGTTCATATTGCGGCCCGATTCTAAAGTTATCCATAGCTCCGCCCCTGACATCCAAAGTAGTTTAGCTTATGCCAATTGTTTTGAAATAAATTTAGGGCGGAACAGTGTTTAAAAATGAAAATGAAACAAAACTGAAAAATACACATTTCAAAGACTATGATGTAGATGTGTTTTTTTTAAAAAGAGACGCAAGGCATTATCAGTACGGACTGCTAGAGTAATCAGAATTGTGTTTAATGCCTAGAAGAAAAAGCATGATCAATCAATCAATCAATTGATCAGTCGCAATGCCGTAAAAGAAATTGCCTGAATTTTGTCGGACAGAACGGAGGCTTTATTGCCGCGAATCATATTTTCTAAAACCGTATTAGAAAACCTAGTTTTCAGAAAAAAAATTGGTCTCAATCAGAGTGTTACGCTGGTAATTGATCCCTTTTCAGCGGTGTGTATCAAAACAACCAAATTTGTAATTGTAATTATTTCAAATTCAATTTTAAATCAATTTGCATAAGCCAAATATTTGTTGGGAGTCAAGGGGCGGAGCAATAGGTCGATTGTCAGGGCCACCATTATTATGACTAACCAGTAGACGTACCGCCCACGTACCGTATATTCAGTTGAATTTCTTATGTTTTTCTGTTATAGTTCCTGGCGGGTAACTGCTTCAGCAATGCTTCGGCAAGGACCTCCGTCGGGTACTACCCAAATCTGGACCTCGTGAGTGGCAACGTGATGAGAAACTTCTACAGTGCCGCAACGGACAGGATTCCCTTCTCTAGTAAGCACAACAGCTCCCCTCGCAAGGCAACTGAAAGTGGACGAATATTTATATTTTTTATCTCATATTTATTCAGCCATGGGATTCAAGTTGAATTTTCGCCTTCAAAGCAAGACGGAGAACAGTAACTCACAAGCGGTTAGTTCCACGTGATTTATAATAATATTGTAATAAATATCCTTAAAATATAATAATAATATTATTATAATAAATGCCATTACATATTTTTATAATATTATTCTAAAGCGATCTTTTAAATGTGATCTTAGACATAAATAACAAACCGGAATCAATTACTCGATATAAATGAAGAAGATCAGAATTGAATAGTTTGCTCTCGTATTAGACGAGAATTTCGTCCACATTCGAAAATCCGTACAATTGTTTTTCTACTCTTTAGAAAAGAGGGACATTGACCGCTAGGATCGTTGGAACGCTAGGAGCCACTGACAAACTCACCATCACCTCTGAGTACAGACTTTTGTGTTATTTGTCGTTACAGTAGTGGTCTTTGCACTAAAACTCTGGTCAGCACAATTGATTTTTGTTTAGGATAATTGACCTCACACCGGGAGCGGAAGTCAGTCTGTATTTCCACTCGAAACACCAGATATTGGGCGCAATCCAGGCAGTGACGCTGGAATGGGACGCCGTTCCGAACCCGTTCCTCCCGCTGGACTGGATGCGGAAACACTACATCTACCTCGCTGGTGATCTGCAGCTCACGACCGATCATGGAAGCCTCATCCGGCTGAGACCGTCTCGTGCGCAAATCTTGGAGAATGAAGACTTAACCGCTACTGTTGGTGTTTAGTTGAACAATATTAATGGAGATTCTATACTTCGACATCGTGCCCACCAATTGTGGTGGAGAAATGCGTACATTCATCATGCAGTCGAGTTTATTAGTGACAGAGTAATGCACTGATATCGTAGAATGTGCATGCGAAGCGACTTTCCTCAGATTTTTTATTTTGGTATTTCAATTAGCACAAACGGAAAAGGTCATTTGGAATTATTACAAACATCATTTTCATAACCCACTGTAGAATCATTTTAAAAGGAGGGTACCCCAATAGTCCGCCCTTATACTATTGTCACCCCCTTTACACTATAGTCACCTCCCCTCCCCCATACAATATGAATTTAAAAAATTAAGCTAGCGAAGTGGTATTTGTGTTCATCATTTAGTTTAATTTCATAATAGACGAACGTCTCAAGTTATTAGAAATCTCAACTGTACGTAACCATTTATTAAGAATGCCATTACTTAATCAACTTTAACTAAGATTCGTAAGATACAGTTGTATCTCTAGAGGATCGAATGTTAGTTGAAACAGAAACATCTTTTATTGAATTTGTTAAGTACAATAGAGAAAAACATTTTGATGATTCGCATTTTATATTTAATATTTATCCAGTATTAAAATTATTATATATATTTTAGCAGTTTCCTTCAAAGAATGGTCTTACGTAAAGTAGTACAGTACGCTCCCCATTTCAAGGGTCGAGTTTAGATCCGGCTCGAAAACACGTTCCGTCGCTCGCTTGGTTGTTCATTCAGATTCACTTACACTTTATATTGACCTGAAAATGTTGAAACCGAAATCATCATTTCAATGAAGCACGGTAGCATAGCCTGTCAGGCAAAAACCGACGGGCCAATCACGGACGAGTGAATGGACTTGAACAATTCCTTCAAGCTTGATGTGAATCAGCGGGGATGGGGCATAATCGACCCTTGAGATCGGGAGCGTACAGCAAAGAATTGAACTGTCCGATCCAAAATTTATTCTACAGACGATTGGTATGAGATGAAAAATATTTCTAAGTCATGCGGCGAAGTTACGGGTCATGTTCTGTAATCACACCCGCTTCCAGTTCCGTGCAATAATGGTCGCCTGGTCCGCTTCCAGGCTTCATGTGCTCATGCCAATCGATTGCACATTAAATTCTGGATTGAAGGGTGGGATCAATTTTGCGTTAGCTTTACTCCGCTTTATATACCGCTATATAGAGCTTAATTTGTAAAAACATATGACAGCATTCGAAGTACTGTACTGGCATGTGATTCGAAAAAGTAAGAAAATATATGTCGGCATCGCGCAGGCAGAAAGAAGTCTTGTCTTGCACGAAGTCCCCAAATTAAAAACATCTTTAACCTAACTAGCGCCGCTATCTGCAGACCGTTTGTGAATCATATAAACACAGTCCGAATATTCTGTGCGATTGGTTATAGCCGTCGATATGAGGGACTGTAGGAGGTCTTCCTTGTGGAGAACCTCCCGCGCGAGTAGCATGAATGAGAACACGAATGTCCAAGTCTGCAAGGGAAACCCAGTTAATTTTGAAGGTTTCCTATATTTCACTATCAAATTTTCACACAACTGATATGCAGTATTCGAGAACGAACCTTCAGCAAGAATGCGCGAGAAAAATGGATGAGCTTCATGCCAGAAAAGAGACACACCTGGTTGCGACAGGACGCTTCAAAGTGACGCAAATTTGCCGCAAGTTGGTAGGAGTGCTGTGTGTAAAGCAATCACAGTATAGGCGTACATTTTGATTGACTAGATACCTCAACTAGGAATGGTATAGAGCTACAGCTCTAAGCTCAGCTGGCTTGCGGCCGGTCTTGTCGTCAAGTCAACAACCGTCAACTAAATATATTGATAATTCTACTGTCAGTCTATTTGTCTGTCTGTCTGTCTGTCTGTCTGTCTGTCTGTCTGTTTGTCTGTCTGTTTGTTTGTCTGTCTGTCTATCTGTTTTTCATTCTCTTACCTTGTCGGTAGGTTCCACCGACGAGGAAGCATGCTCTTTCATGAAAAAGTCCAGATGATTCAGTTCGTCTGCCAAACGTTCACACTGAATGCAACCAATACGTCACGTTATAATGCAGCTTTTCCTCGCGAGATTTCATTCAGAATTTTAGGCTTAAACCCTCACCTTTTCATGAGCCATGACTAGAGGAAAGGGGAAGACGGTGGTGTAGACTCCAAATACCGCTACACTCCCGACCGCGAAGGCGTACATGAAGGCGGTCTGCGCGTCATCCGACACAATTTTCGCCGTGTATCCCAGCATTGTCAACAAGTCAAATCCGTATGTAATCAGAAAAATAAGCCCGAAAAAGGTGTTGACACTTTTCACCAGCTGCAGCGTCTGATAATGGATCCTTTCCCACCGTTGCAGGCGGTCCCCCGTTCCCGCCATAGCCTTTGTGGCATCGTGATCCTTCTTGAAGTTTTTGTACATAGCTGCTTCATTGCGTATTTCTCCCGCAAATACCTGAAGATTGGAAAGTTATACAGGAGCTTCTATTAAGACAGTAAGGAAATATGCAATTCGAACTAAAACTAAAAAAGCCTCATAATTTATTTAATTAATTTTCTTGACTATTTTTGTTTCTTTTTTCGTCTTTCAACATTCATACTTGCAGGCAATGGGACACAACCAACGCCGACAGTATTCCACAAACGTAGACTTGTTGAGATAAGCAAAACGGGAGGATGTTGAAGAAGCAGTCGATGATCAAAAAGTGCCAAGTGCGGATGGGCAACGGTAAGGGTGCCAGGGCATTAGTTGAGGTCAAGTTGACGTTCGTCGCTCCTGACATAAAATCCGCCCACGACGCGTACTGCCAGACGACATGGAAAGCAAACGTTCCATACAAAAACGCCAGAGAAACTAATTTCAGTTTACGGCGCAGACGTTGCCGGGATTGTTTTTCCGAGAACACCAGCTCGATCAGGGTTGAAGCCTCGGTGAGGAGGAAACTGAAGGCGTTACGCTTGAAGAGGAACACCGAAAGGATGAGCAGACTTCGCGTGTTGATGGAGAAGGACGGCAGTCGTTCCATCACGACCAACAGGCCTTTGTGCTGCTCGTAGACCCCCACCGAGTTGGGATGGACCAAGCCGTAAAGGAAAAAGGCGGATTGCAGGCAGCTCGAGCCGAAGGTACCGCAGATGAGGATGGTCACGGCGGCGGTGGATAAGATTGAGTATAATTTTTGGCGGAAATTGAGGCTGGGCCATATTCCGACGGGATGATGAGGAAGAAAGCCGACGAATTGAAGGATTGACGTTTGAATTATGGAAAGACCTTTCTCCGAGGACGCCATTTTTTTCTCCAAGGGGAAAATTTTTTTTAAAGTTTTTTTTTAGAAAAACAAACGCAAAATTAAGTCCCAGAAATGCAGTTGAAATTCTTGGATTTCATTAACGAACGATTTTAGTATGCTAGCTCTCAATTTAAGAAACAGCTCTGGTCCCACGAATATGAGCATTTGTGGTTGACCGTTTTCGGTGGAAAGATTTATTCTGGGAGGTGTGAACCTGGAGGAGCGGGAACGGTTAGTACAGCCGTGCATTGGCAAATATTGACTGATCGGGACACTTGAGGAGGAATTTCACGCCCTTAAGTAAACACCGCGTGGTTGGTCTCACGTTTAGTACGCTATATTCCTACGATGTACAACTAAGTTCCCTTGTGACATCATAGTTCCCTTGTGACCTTTTGTCAACGATGTTGAAAGGTGCTGCTGCTGTCATAAATTTTGAAAGAATTGCAATTTTTTTTTCGTTTTATAATATTCCAGTTTCGACGGCAAAAAGAATCACACAGGCACAGCGAGACAATCAATTTTTTTAGTGAATAAAAATAGAAAGGCATTTGGATCAGCGATTTTTAAATCAGATTTTTTTTAAATCAGGATTTCCAGTACACAATTATCGATGAGGTTGAAGGATTGCCACTTGCTTCACAAATGGCACTTTTCGGATATTTCTAAACTAATGAGCGGCAATTTTTCATTTTAATGTTAACAGACTTTTTCGACGGCAAAAAACAAAGCACGCAGTCACAGCGTGATAAAATGGTTAGAGAATAGAGCTGCAGAAATGGCTTGCGTCAGCGCGTTTGAGGTTGAATATTAATAAACTGGGAATTCGCTTCAAGTTTTACATTTGTAAATATGGACACAAAGCATGCAACTGCATCGTGCGATCGTTCCACGGCAATGCAATACTGTATTTCCGCGATAGATAGCGACAGCGTACGAGCTGTGGAACGTTCAATCGGCCACGCGGCGCTTGTGCTGTGTGTAAGGTGCACAAAGCCCGTGTACACGTTCCATTCCAGTACGACTGTCGCTATCTATCGCGGAAATGCAATATGCAAAATGGAGGAATATTTGTACAGGCATGAGAATTTGTATTTGGGCGCGTGGAAGAAGAACATTTAACGCGAGAAGAGGGCTCTTTTGGAGGAAAAAAAGTTGAATTTAACGGATGTAATGTAGAATGATTGTTTCAGTTAACACGCTACCTGCAATTGAAATGAAAAATTGAATTAGAAAAGGTGATTTTAATTAATAATTGTGAAAGGCGGAATTGAGTAAAAAATTGAATTAAACTTAAGTGACAATTAGTCACTGCCAGATGTATGACTGATGTTTGTAATCTGAAATAAGCCAGATGTTCATAATAAAAAAATAAGGCAGCAAATATAAACATTTTTACATTGTGTGTCACAATGTGGAAATGATTTTAGAAGGCTTTTTTTGAACTACGAATGTTTGCCAAAAAATAATCAAACTCACAAAAAATTGAAGTTCGAGCTAACCGATGAATACAGTACAAATGGATAGTTAAAATCACACGAAAAAAAACATGAAAGACTATTACAAAGAACAGTCGTTCTGACTAAAAAACAGTGAAAACCTGAGCAAACATATAAAATGTGCAGAAAAAAGCAGCGGTGTTGCGATCATAAGCTATAGGCGAAGACCCGGAGATCTTGTCTGTCGTCGTTGGAGTAGTCGTGGTGAAGTCCGCCCAGGGAGAATTCGGCCAGGGGGAAGGGTTCCACATCAGCTGAATCAGCAGATCCAATGATTGTGCCCTCGGAGTGCCACGGTTGATGTGCGGGATGAGTGGCGAGCTGGCCGTCGTCCAGCCAGTTGTGGTACCGTTGCAGCTGCTGGGCGTGGTTGTCGTGCTCCGGCTGCATCGGCGGTTCTTGGGAATGCGGTTCGGTAAACGACGCCGTCGGTCCGGCGGTGAGGGTGCATCCTCCCCCGAAGAATCCTACAAAGTGAAGAAAAAGGCAGTTTGAATTTATGTCTGAAACGTTAAGGCAACGACAATCCTTGTATGTCTGCCTGAGACGCTGAATTGCCGTGTCTGTCTGCAAACTTCTTGTCTGACTCTGTCCATTGCTTCAATGTGTCCATCTGTGACGTCATATCTGTGTCTGTCATTCCCATCATCGCCCTGTCTGAATCGCTCTATTCTATGCTCAGTGCATACATGTTCCCCTTTGCCTATCTCAACCGTGCTTGTTTGTCTGAATCACTCTGTTCTGCCCCTTGTGTCTGGATGTTCCATTTTATCTGTCGCTCTTTCTGTACACTTGTCTGCCTGAGTTGGTCTATTCGATCTTCCATGTCTGTTGACATTGACTGTCTGCTCTATGTTGTCTGCTTTGTCTGTCAGTGTCTGTCTGGGTGGCTTTGTTCTACTATGTCGCGGTCTATCCCCTGTTGTTTGTCTCAACTGTTGGACATTACAATATAGCAAACTTCTTTTCTACCAGCGGATATTTGAGCAGTGTCTTCTGTCTGCCTGTATTACCGAGCGAAGCCTGACTTGCTGGCCTGCCTGTTCGTTTGGGACACCGTTCATTGTCTGAATGCTACGTATTTGCTGTATGTTATATCACTGCAGTGCGTTTTATCCAGTGTGCAGTGCAGTGTTCCGTGCGTTGTCTGAAAGTACCGGAAGTGACCGATCTACTGTATCCTTTGCGCTTGTTTGGAAACCGGAATTTTGTCCTGCCTGAATCTGTCTGTACAGATATTATAAAAAGGTCTTCAGCTGACAGCTACCTTGATGGCAGATGAAGTCAAAGTTCTGGTTGAACTGCAACTCCGTGTGGTAGACGGCCGTGAAGTGGCCGGGATCGTTGCTGCTGCTGGCGACCGGCTGTGGCGATTGACGATCGCGCGACTTGAAGTCAAACCAGTAGGCGGACTGAATCGGCTGGAAAGAACCCGGCGGATCCGCCATCAACAGCTGATGGGTGTAGGTCACGTGATGCTGCTCGTAGAATGGGTTCTCATGGGAGCTGCTGATCACACCTGCAGACCAATCTCATGAACTCACACCGAAGATGATCACACTATACTCATATACATCTTTATAACAGTCGATTTGAAACATATGCAAAAGTGCCATCTGTTTTCTGCTAATTTTTGGCTCGCTAGTCAGAGTGTGTGTTAATTGTATATCAATTGTGCGTAACTACAGGCAATGCTTTAACTGTCCTGCTTTCTCTGTATAAATGTCTGATTACTCATTTAATTTCGAAGGGAAATGTTTTGTCTGGGCACTTGCGGTCAATGTTTGCAATTGTATGGTGGTCTGCCCATCTGTATGACTGTCTGTTAACTTATCAACACGCTTGTCTGTATATTTTTTTGAGTTGTTGGATGTTTTTCAGTTTTACTAAAACATCTTTATTACATGCCTGCTTGTCTGCTTCTTTATCCGTCTGTCAAATTTTTTTTGTGAGTTTCTTGTCTGAATATCTGATTGACGGAACCTGTCTTTGCACTTGTCTGTAGGGTGAATTCGGTTCTTGCCTGTTTTTGCCTGCAGAATAAATTTAGTTCAATCGTGCCTGTCTGTCCTTACGTTGCCTATCTGTCTCCTAATCTGCACTTGTCTGGAGTGGTTTGCTCGTGTTGTTGCTGGGAAGTCTGATTTTCTGTGTGAACCCCTTTCTTCTGTGCTTGTCTACAGACTGGATTGGGTTTTTGCCTGTCTGTCTACTTTCGAGTCTGTCTGTCTATAGAGTCCCAGGCACGGTTTCCCTGGTAATTTGTCATTTATCTCAAGACCTGTCCACTAACCTTCCTGCACAGGCATGGGAGGAATGATGGCGTGAGTGAATTGGTAGTCTGACAGCAGTTGCGGCACGTCATCCGTCATCGCATTCGATTGCGCCGGAGAGGTTGAAGAGCTGGGTGAGGACGACGAGGATGGACTGGAGGAAAATTGACTGCTGCCGAGGGGAGAGCCATTGTCCATTCCGTTGGAGCCGAACTGGCAGGAACTGTCCCAGGCTGAAAAGTCGGGAGTGGTTTGTTGTGGCGGGCTCTTTTGCTTCTGCGGTTTGCAAGTTCCGTCAGCGTTGTACTGGTTCCGTCCACCTCGCTCTCGATTCACGCGAACTCCTAATAAAAGGCATGCAGTAATCAAAGGAAGGACGCGTTTGTTCAGTTGTTCATGGTTTGTCGGATTGTCTTGATCACCCATGTAGGTGTGTTCTCATCTAGTTGCCTACCCGCCTGTTTGTCTGCTGGTGTCTGTCTGTCTATGGGGTTAGTAATTCGTTTGATTGTCTACCTGCTGTAATTCAGACATTGCACACAATGTCGGCTCGTCCATTGGTCGGACACCGCGAAAGTTTGACTGTTTATACATGTCAATCCGTTAGTACATGTCTGGTTTATTGTCTACCTGTTTAGTCCCCTCTCTGATTATGTAGTGACTGTTGTCTGCCTGCACCGTTGTCTGTGTGACAATTCCTAACCATATAAGGTAACCTTTTCGTCTGAATGTCTGTATGTCTATGTCTGCGGCCTGCCTGCATTTCGTACAGCATCTGCTTCGTCTGTCCTTCATCAGCTGTCTGCCTCATTGCTAATTGTACTACCCGTTTTCTGGTCAGTACGTTGAACTGTCGGACTGTATGTATGTCCAGTTATTCGCAACTTACATGCCTATCTATATGTCTGTCTGTATATCTTTCTATCTCTCTGTCTCTCTTTCTGTCGGTATCTGTTTATCCGACCGTCCGTTTGTCAGTCTGCCGATCTGCCTCTGTCTGCTACCTGTTTGTCTGTCTGTCTGTTTATAAACCGTATAGAATAGACTTACCGTCCACACGCATCCCGATCAACAGACACTTCTTCAACCGACATTCCCGGCACTGTCGTCGTGTAGCGACCGTAATCTCACATGCTCCAGACTCCTCACACCGCGGGTACGCGATGGTCTTCTGCCAGGTTCGCTTGAAGAAGGCCTTGCAGTTCTCGCAGGTTTGCGCGCCGTAATGCATGCCACGGGACACGTCCCCGCAGACGCGGCAGTCTTCCAGTCGCGGTACTTTCGAATGTCGTGGCGCCATATTGAACCGGTTAAAAGACGTGTAAAAAGAATATTCGCAAAATTGTACTGTCACACTGGACGAGGGCCGAGCACGAGGAATGAGTGGCCGCACTAGATCAATGTGGTGATTAATTTTGAGCTGTCAGAGTATTGGCGGGCGTGGCTGTTCGCTTTCTGGGAATCAGCTGTTCAAGTAGTTTGAAATTCTCCGAATTTTCTTCTTTTTGACCACTTGGCACTTTATTCACCAATTCTAAATTCTTACCAAGAATTATACGACTGCCAGTTACCACAATTTTCGATATGTATTATTTTCCCTGATGAACATCAACTAAATTTACATCTTTCATTTATATCTAGAACTAATTTGCTATTATTTATAGTGAAGTTATCTATTCTGCTTGTGTATGTCTATATTAGTGTCATTTCTATTGAGTTCTTATATAATTATATAGGGAACTATGTTTTTCGAAACCTTCTCTGCATACTGTTTGTGCAGGGTATTAGAACCTCCACTGTTCTGCTACCATCAGGCTCTTGTTCCCGTTGTAGTTGTCTACTCTAATTATGAATTGGTAATTTTTATTTATATTTTATTGGCAGCGTTTTGTTCTTGACTTCCTATTTTGAATTCCCGTCTCACTGATTGGATTGACCTGATTGTCTGTCTGTTTGCCTATCTGTGTCTCTATCTATCTGCCTGCCTGCCTGCCTGCCTGTCTGTCTGCCTGCCTGCTTGGCTGTCTGTCTGTCTGTCTGTCTGTTCATCTGTATTTCTGTTAAGTTGTCTGTCTGTCGGTCTATCAGTCAGTCTGTCGGCCTGCCCAGCTGTTTGCCTGATTGTATGTTTCGAAGCCCAAAAAATCTTCTTTCACAATATTTTTTCGAATACTAACGGGAGAGTTATTCCTTCTGATGAAATAAAGGGTTTTCTCTTTGCGGTTTGTTTGAAATTGCAGCATGAAGCATAAATGTGCTAATGGCCCCTTTTCATTTGCGAATTTTCAAATCATATCACTGAGCGATAAGGATAATACTACCGTATACACCGTATCAAGAAGAGCGATTAACCCCCGACCCGCCAAACGTCATGCAAACCGCGATCCTGCCATCGAATAGGCTTATCTCAGTTAGTCTATCCGGCTCGAAAAGGTAACACACGTCAATACCAACGAACGCCCCCGTCTTTTTCATGTGCTATCCCGTGCTATTGCAACCGGTTCTCTTGCCACAGAGCCCGTTCACGTCCGTCTCCTCATGGTCTACAGACAAGGCTCTGTTTGACACACTGACAGCCTGTTAGGTCCTTTGCTAGAGATTCAAAATATGGGTAAGGAAAACGTGCCGTAACTTTGCAATAATTAATTAATTTTGGAAGTTTTTTTACGCAAAGTTTTCGATGCTTGTTTTATCAATTGTTTCATTGGTCATCTGTAGCCAGAAGACAACCGAAAGAACCGCCCGCCGATTATGACCACGAGAGCTCCGTCACTTACAGTGGATTGTCCTCGCAATCGGAGAACTACGGGATGAATTCCAACACCCGGATGCCGTCGCAGAGCGAACGGTCGACCACGACCGACGATGACTCGTACACGGATGACTCTGACGGATCTTACACCGACGAGTCATATACAGACTCGGAGTCGGACAGCAGTTTCGAATGGGACGATGTGGATGCCTTGCATGAGCCAAATATTATTGAGGCGATGAAGAAGTTCCAGGGCCACCAGGCGTTGCAGCAAGTCATGTATAATTCAAGTATGCCGACTTCTCGAAAGACAGGCATACAGACAGACATACAGGCAAGCAGATAGACAGACAGACATACAGGCAAGCAGACAGACATACAGGCAAGCAGACAGACAGACAGACATACAGGCAAGCAGACAGACAGACAGACATACAGGCAAGCAGACAGACAGAGAGTGAAAGAGACAGACAAACAAATAGACAGACACAGGCAGACGAAGACAGATAGACAAAAGGCATGCAGACAGACAGATAGGCAGTGACACAGACAATCAAGTGGGCAGTCAGCCACACATTCTGAAGTTGAATCTTATTATGTGGCTTCTATTTTCAGTGACCGTCCGTCGCAAGGCAGGCCGCCAGCGAGTCCCAATTGTGGATGAAGTCACTGGTCAAACTGACTTCGTAGCACCCTTAGAGTACAATCCCGACAACGCGGAAGACGTCGACGGTATTCAAATGCATCCCATAGAAGTGCCGCTGGGGAGAACCGTCTCCCAATTCGTCGAGGCTGTCGAGACTAAACCGGATGTTGCTCCGATCCAAGCTTCCAGTCTCCGTGACAGCATCGTTCCGCTGAGCCAGAAACGCAAAGAACTGCTAAAAATCCGCGAGCAGTTGGGCCCGACACTGAACGTCCTGGCACCGCGGCAACAAGCCTCCCGATTGAAGGCTGATTTCGATCGAGCTCTTGAGAACTTCTTGCACTTTTTCAAACCCTTTCGATCGACGTTGAAATGGATCGACAGCCACTACGGAGCGGATGTCTTCTCCTACTTTGGGTTTGTTCTGTGGATCATGACCACTAACTTGCTGACCCTGGGGGTGACCTTCTTCTTCGGCATGATACCCTCACTCATCTGGCATGACGGCAACGCGGACAAGGCAACCGCGGTGCTCCCGCGAGAAAACGTTTCCTACAGGGCGCAAGACATTCTCACCACGGGGGTATGTTATTCGAGTAGTGTACTCAGACACCGATAACTACAAATAAAACTATAATGCTAATTAAAACACATAATTAAAAGATTATGAAATATAAATTCTAGTTATTATTTAAAAAAACTGTAGTTGTAAAAATTATTATTTTGTTTAAATTTTTAGTCTTTGGTAGAATATTATTTGAGGAATCAATGGAATCAATGAATTAGACAAAAATTTACATGACACGTACTTGGCTAGATAAGCAGTCGCATTAAGGTAGTTTTTATTAATAGCTACCAGAAAATGCAAAGGATAATTAGTAGTACTCCACCAGCGCATCGGTACCGCGGAAATAAGTTTAGTAAACAAAATTAACAGTTAACGTCTGATCACGACGAAAAGAACACACAGTAACAGGAACATTTTTTGTCATTTCGTCAGTTCAAAATTCGCAAGCAGGAATAGAAAATAAATATAAAAACACGCAGCAGCATTATATTGAGAAATGCTTAGCTTGCTCTCTTGTCCGCACTGAAATCAAGGGCGAATAATGAGAGGCATCTTTTCTTTTAGAGCAGCACGTCCGTTAAACATCTTTCGAGTCAAACTAAAATCTTTTCCATCGAATTGATTGATTGATGATAAAGTAGTCTCGCGGTTTTATTGCTTCGCACGCTTGCGATGCTTTTTCGGTGGAGGTGCCACCTTGTTGGGAGCCGGGTCGTGTTGCGTGTCATTCAGTTGCAGATCGCTGAGCGTCAGTCGAGAAGACGTGAGCAGTTGCGCTGAAAAAGAGATTTCTGAATTTCAAAAGTTCCCTTTGAAGTGTCGTACGCGCACGCCCTGCAATAATTTGTAGCCACGCCCTGCAATAATTTGTGGCCAGGCCCTGTAATAATTTGTGGCCACGCCCTGCAATAATTTGTGGCCACGCCCTGCAATAATTTGTGGCCACGCCCTGCAATAATTTGTGGCCACGCCCTGCAATAATTTGTAGCCACGCCCTGCAATAATTTATGGCCACGCCCTGCAATAATTTGTGGCCACGCCCTGCAATGATTTGTGGCCACGCCCTGCAATAATTCGTAGCCACGCCCTGCAATAATTTGTTAGCCTTACTGCAGAGGCCGTCAGGGCAGGTCGCACTGCCTTCTCCGCCACATTTGCCGCAGATTCCGCCGTTTTCGTCCGTGCCCTCCAGATATGGCGTACATTTTCTCCCCCTGTAATTACCCCTGAAAAACGCGCCATGACTTCAGTCGAAATTCGGAAGTTTAAAAAAAACGACGATGTCAAATTTAACGAAAAATTATTTTGCTTACGGCGGGCAGTAATTGCAGGTCATGCGGACGCCGTCAGAACAAAGTGCAAATCCACATCCAATGGTATTGGAGCTAGCCCATACATCCTTCAAACAAATTACAGCATATGTTTCAACAATTTTTGTTGATAACATTTCAGCTCACAGGGTGCGTATTTTCACCCAGTGCCAAGGTCACGCGTTTCTGCGATAATTTCAGGTCAACAAAATAATTTAAAAAAATGAATTAAAAAATTATCATTCGCTTGAGGAGGGGGGGGAAGGTGTATATGCATGTGTATTATACCTGAGCGTAATGTCCGATTACGCCCTTGGATGTGCATTGCGCGTCCGGCGCCCCATACACGAAATCAGCGACTTCCCCATCCCAGAGTTGGAAGACATCCGGCCAGCCATTGGGGAAGGAATTCTCCGATCCGGACGCACTGTTTTGCCCGCAGCCCGGTCGATCGGTGTTGGCGTCGTGAGCCGGACCGCCGCAGTTGTCGGCGACCTTCTGCGCCAGCACCGCCGCAGCGGGACTCCAGCTGACCACTAACATGTCTGCGGCCTTTACCCCGCGACGTACCGCGTTGATTGTCTTCAGAATGACCTTCTGATTGGCCGCACATGTCGCGTCCAAAATGTGTGAACAACCATCCGGGATGGCAGGGGCAGGGGGAGGGGCTTCCGTGGCGTTTTCATCGTCACCGCCTTTGTCGGGCGCCTGGGCGACCGCATCCGGCGCATCCTCCGTCAACCCTAGCATCAGTTTTGGTTTAACAAGGGATCAATTTTCAGCGTAACATTCAGATCGAAACCAATATTTTTTCCCCTGAAAACTAGTCCCCTAACACCATTTAAAAAAATATGACTCGCGTCAGTAAGGCACCCCTTCAATAAAGAAAAATTCAGGGACTTTTCTTTCGCGTCATTGCAAATGCACACTTGATTGATTGATCACATATATTATTTTGGGTATCTTTCACAATTCTGATGATTATTCTCGCATCACGTACTCATAGCGCCTTGCCTCTATTTTTTAGTACTCACGTATTCATAGATACAGAATTCTCCGCCGCAAGTTATATTTTTTATAACCACGTTAGGGGACCTAGTCTCGATCGGAGTGTGACACTGGTAACTGATCCCTTGTAAGTAAACGAATAAATATTTATTCATTTAAAAAAAAACACTTTTCTTGGTTAATCAAATCGTTATCAACATTTTACATTTAAGTAAAAAGAACAATACATCAAAATGTTTTGCACCCTGTGCTGGAACTCAAACAAACGTACTTGTCAAGTAAGCTTATGCTAAAAGTGTTTTAATATTTACTGAAAAATCTTTAAAAAGCGAAAAACTACTTTTTCATGCACTAAGAGTATTTTAAAGATATATTTCAGGAACAATACCTGGCGTGGTTGAGCTGACTCCTGCTGATTGGTAGTTGGATGTGGTCTTTTGGCTGGCGCCACTGTTTCCGTAATAATCAGCTGATGCTGAGTACAAGCTAACTGTAAAATAAATCAGTTTTAGGTGTAACAAGTAGTTGAGGTGTATTTTTCGAGTGGAAAAAATATAAAGAACCGACTTACCAACGACTACGAACACTGCTATAGTCCTCATTGCAGCCATTGTCACGGAGGTAGAGTAAACTGTTCAATCACACCGCGAGTGCAGTGTCTGAAATGAGTTTGCGGAATTAGCAATCTGATTTCGTTAAATAGACAAAAAGTGAGCAAATGAAATGATTTATTAGGCTCGACGAAACCCCGCACGTGTGCAAACGGTACGGTTCGACCTACGATTGCCGTAATGTCGCTTACCAGACGTTAGTTAACAAGTTGTTCGTTCATTGCTCGTCGAATTCTTAATGGAAAAGATTAAGCATAAGATCTTGCTCGATTCAACGGCGAGAACAAATTCACCTCACGGCGAAATCACTGTCCGAATGATCGAATGGATCGGGTGAGTTTGCACGGAGACACACCAGACAGACAGACAGACAGACAGACAGACAGACAGACAGACAGCACCAACACTCGTTCGAACCAACAGTGAAGTACCCTTGCGTATTAATTAATCACGGTGCTAATAATAATTTATATTAATCTTAATATTTCATTGCAATAGCAAATTAACATTTTTTTCGTCTACCGTAATAGCGGCAAAATATTAAAATAATTGTTAGGTCGATTTAGCATATTAATTTTTTGAAAGACAAGTTATAGTCAATAAATAATTGAATTTGAATTTTATTATAATCATTAACGCAATAAAGATGAAAAGGATTTAAATCACAATTTATTACCACAAAATGAAGGTTTATTGTTTCAGGGTTTCATGAGAGACTCCTTCCTGCATTACGGATTTTACCTTTCGGACAATAAGGAAATATTTGGCGGCTGGAATTTTGACCGGACATTAGGCTACTTGTTTGCTGTGGTATTCTTTTTCATGTTCCAGTTTATTGTCATCACATACTCGTAAGATTCTGAAATATATTAGTACTACTAGTATATTATTATTAAAATGCTGACCACACAAGAATGCTCTTTCAAACTATTCTCTTTAGACTGGCCAACTCCTACGGCAACCTCGTGTCGACCACACTGACCGGGGCAAAGTCAAAGTACTGCGACGCGGTCTTCTTCCTGTGGGAACATATGACTCGGTCGCAGGAAGCGATCGCGATCAATCAAGTGAACATAAAGACCACCCTGCGCGAACAGCTTGCGGCGGTGAAACGGCAACAGGGTTTCCGACGGATCCTTTATGTCCGGCGATTTATCATTAATGCCGGCGTTTTGGGTTTGCTGGTCGGCATTGCAGCGGGCATCTAGTATTTGCTGAACAACGCGACCCTCGCTGAAACGGGCGGAAATATATCGGTAAATAAAACTGCGGGTGATGTTTGAGACAAAGCAGACGGGCAGGCAGGCAGGTCGGCAGTCAGTCATTTAGTCAGAAGTCAGTCAGACAGACAAACAGACAGGCAGACAAACAGACAGACAAATAGACAGACAGTCAGAAGAATCAGTCAGCAGACAGGCAGATAAACAGACAAACAGACATATAAACATACATACATAAATACAGAGACAGAGAAACAGACACATAAATAGGCATAGATAAAGACAGTCAGGCAAAAGAAAGACAGACTGACTGACTGACTGAAAAACTGACTGACCAGCAAACAGACAGGCATAAATTCTTACAGAAACTGGAACAGACAGACGACTAGCAGTGACATCTTTTTTGTAATCATTCAGAAACATATTGTGCTTTTTCAGGAAAGCATCGGTTTGGCTCGTAATCTAGCTCCAGTAGTCATTATCACTGCAGTCAATATGATCATGCCAATGGCATTTTCCTGGATCACACAGCTGGAGAAATATAAGAGTTACCAAACACAACTGGCTATGAGTATTTTAAAGTAATATCAAGTTTGTCACTTGCCCAAAAACAACTACCGGTACTGGAACAGTGTTTATTTCTGAAATAGAGGTGTTTTACTGAACCTCGGTACCATTGGGATACTGTATTTCTACTGGCTGCTTGAAAAGACAGGCCAGCCTCTGAAGGAAGCCATCGCTGTACTGGGGAACCGAAATTGCTCGATGCCACAAGTAAGTTTTGTTTTTCTTGCAGAATGAGCAAGACCCAAAATAGATATTGATGCCGTTTTCTGTAGACTGTCACCTGTTGGGAGAGTGGCCTTTCAATGAGATTCTACCAACTGGAGATCATGAATTTGATCTTCGAGCTGGGATGGACTGTTCTGATTGTTGCTTTAGTATTCGTTCAGTACGTGAGCAAGGCGAAGTGGAAGCCAGTTTTTCCCGCAGACTGGCTGACGCAGCGGATTATTTACCTCCAAATTGTCACCTGGTTGGCTACATACTATAGTCCCGCCATCTCAGGCTTCACGCTGCTGTCAACAGCCATCACAGTTGCGCGCGAAGTCGTAAGTACAATTTGGCAAAGTAATAATATGTAGGAAATAGAGATTGTCTCTTACCAGTTGTCTGTCTGCCTGTCTGTCTGTCTGCCTGTCTGCCTGCCTGTCTGTCTGTCTGTAAATGGATTATTTAAGGTGTTTTGGGATTTACAGTTGCTCATTCGCTACACCAAGCTGTACAAATCCGCGCCGTTGGGCAACGGCTCCGAAGGAACCAACGTCATCTACTCCGCCGCATTACTGGCATCCTTCTTCGCCGCAACCGTGTGTGTTGCTTTTTCCCTCACTTTGTAAGAGCATCCTTTGCGCATAAGTCGCCTCCAAATTGGAAGAACTAACCGGGTTTTCATTAAAGTTACATGCCGTCTCATGATTGTGGTCCTCTAAGACCACCCTTCTGTCCTCAACCGGATGTCGTTGTCGCCGCCGTCAGACGATTCAGCATCTACTCGGAGGGCCTCTATTTGATCTTTGACACCCTTATTATGCCGGGCATGCTGGCATTTATCATGCTTCTACTCCTGTAAGAACTACAACATACAATCAAAGCACATTTGCCCGCGGATTTCTAATTTGTTCTTTCTGTTTTTCTCCTAGGGTTTTCATTTACTATTACCATGTCAAAAGCGAGGCCTTTGGCGAGCTCACTCCGGTCCTTCAAAATCATCTGGCATTAGTAAGACATTCCCCGTTTTCTAAGTTGCCCTGAACATTTTTTCCATATTTTTCTTCTTTCTAGGAAGGGAAGGATCAGATTGCGTTGTATTTGAGCATTGTCCGGCATCAGCCCCGGCGACGCCGACGAAGACGCCGAAAGGCCACAACCGCTGGCAATCCAGAGGACCGAGCTCAAGACGGGGCCGCGCCTCGTGCAGGAAGGTCGACAGCTCGTCGCCGTCGAGCTCATCGCGATACGGTGGTCCCAGATGCTCAGGCTTCTTCGTCGGATGCTCTTTCAGCTAGAACCAGAGTTTAATAAAAAACGCTCTTTTGTTACTTCCCGTCCATATCTTTCGCTGATATCTTAAAGTTGGTTGCGGTAGTTTGGGATGTAGTTGCATACAGAAGTAATCATTCTGTAACTCTTTTCAAGAAAATATTGTTTAAAAGTGAAGCTATCGACTATTCAGGCAGCCCTAATGCTGCCTTTGACTATGAATGGAAGCAAGTTATCCGCCTTGGTTCGCCGGTCAGTTGGTCAGTCGATGGTCCGCCCGTCTGTCGGTTCGTCCGTCGACCCGTCAGTTGTTCCGTCCGTCCGTCTGTCGGTCCGTCGACCCGTCGGTTTCTCCGTCCGTCCGTCCGTCGACCCGTCGGTTGGTCCGTCCGTTCATCCCTACTTCAATCAACCTGTTCAGTTGCGGTTAAATTCCTCAGCCATTAGCTAACTGTTCGTCCATTCTCCTGCGTCAGACCCATCCTAGACCCACATCCATCCGTCGGTTCTCATGGATAACTTACTCGCTCCCCATTGCATCAGCTACACGAACTTCTTCGGCTGCATCGGATGTAATTGTGTGGTCGGTCTGGAATGAGGACCTACGCTGTAACGCAATCGAAAATATATTTTTAATACATTTCTAAATCAACTACTGTAATTTTCATCCGCAATTCTTATTACCTTAAAAATATTTTTGAACTGCTCAATCATCCTTTACGGGTAATTGACCAATTTCTCGTCATTTTCTCCACCGACTTCAGGCCCACGAAAAAAACGTCCTGCGGCTAATTGCACTTTTCGCGCTTTTTTCGACGCCAAAATAGGCATATTAATAGACGCGCGGGTCGAGCGATGCGTTTTTTTAGACGATAAGATGTACTTGAGAAGATCTCATTAAGTATAACTTGTCATACGGACGACGACCTGAAAAACACTTGTTTTGCAAGCTGAATTTGTGCCTTTGCGCGCACTTCACGTGCCATGTCTGCATTGTACCTTCATGCTTTTATCATTACACGGGGAAATTACCCAATTGGAGATTAAATGCTTTTCGCCGCAACCCAGTGCTACGTTCTCGTCCAAAAACCCACAAAGTGACCCATTACGAGGACCTGCAGTGCTACGTTTGTCGGTGAAATAAACAGACATTTCCGTTGGGTTTTCGGCATGAGCTCCCTAAAATTGTAATGTCCCTTAGCTTCGAGTACAACGTTGCTGTATCAATTATGTCTGTGCGATCGGGACCTTCAAGATCATCGACCAGCCGTTTAGGAGGTCCTACCGATGAAAGGTGCAGCTTGCAATAAATCATGTAAATTTCAAAATACGGACCTTCGCTATAGTTTGCCTTTTTTAGGTCTTTATTATTGGAAAAAAATCCTGCATTGGAAAGCCAAACGAATTATGGCACTAGCAAAGGAACTTCATCATCGAGACTGGAAGCAAGGGAAATACTCATCGTCCGGGTGATTTGCGCCGGCGCCATTTTCTTAGCCAACCTCGGGTTCGGCATTATGCCTTTCATGCTTCCCGTTGAGGTTCGCTACCTTTTGCCTTCTCCAGAATATAAGGTTTTACAAAATTATTTACAAATATTAGGCATAATAAATATTACATATTACATATTACGTATATTATTATTATATTATACATATTGTATTTTATGCATTAAATTTTATATATTAGATGTTATGTATAATATATCGTATATTACATATATCAATTATATAAAATACATTTTGTTCAAGTATTCATGAGTAAAGTTCTGTTTTCAGATTAGGGCAAAGGGTTACTCTCTCTCCTGGATCGGTGGGCTCTTCCTAATTCAGGGGGTATTCCGTTTCATTTTCGAGCTGCTGCAGCCGAGACTGGTATATCCGTTCGTGTATAATTGCACACCTTCATACATAATGCAAGATTGCCTGTTTAGTACCCGAAATGTATTACACAAAAGATAGAGCATGCAGTACTACTGTAGTCGTCGTTCCCTTCAGATTTCTGCCATCGGCACAAAACGCGTCTTTGTAGTCAGCATGGCCGGCTTGGGAGCTGCCTATTTTGCATTTGGATTCCTGCAGTTTACGTGCAGCGGAACGGCTTTCGGAATCATTGGATGCTTTATTAGGGCAGCCGAGGCAATATTTTACGCAGGTGAAACAAATTGCAAACAAACCCATTTTGATTAGGGTGCCCTCTCAGCCCCTCACTCTTTATCAACCTTCCCAATTGCCTCACCTTTTTTACTTCTAGTTGACTTTTGATTGGGGTTACCTCATCCATCAAATTTAAAATTAATTTATAATTAATTAATTTAGAATTATTTATCTTTGAAGAACCATATAAGATACTGAATAATTTTCGTTATTATATTGTATAGTAATAATAATGGGCAACGTTGGACCCCATTTTTTTTCTTGTAATTTAATTACAAAACTAATTTGATATTTAATTAAAAGTCAAAAAGAGGGAACAATAACGACAGATGGAGACTATAGTCCTATGGAGACTATAGTCCCTTTTAATGAAGTCCTTGGTTGATATTACTGCATGCTAAAGCTGCTGTTCCAGCAAGTGTCCTAGCAGAATATGTACTCGTATCATTGCCCCGCTTATCGGTCTTGTGTAGGATTGATGAATTCCGGCAATACAATGATATGTCTCGCCACGCCAGACAAAGCGGTTTCTTTACTCGTAAGCATTTGCGGTCCAGCAAATTGTGGCGGATACACGGCTGATCCGAACGTGCCTTTATTTTGTGTGCTTTACAGGGCATGACCGATGGGCTCGTTCAAGTCGGATTTGCACTCGGCCCTCTCATTGCTGGCGCGCTCTATTCTGTGAGTCTCTTATTGAAAAACCTACAGGAAAACATGAAAACATGAAAACTACCGAAAAAGAAGGAAAAAACGAAAACGGGACAACTAAGAAAATCCAATTTAACGAAAAGTGAAAATACAGAAAAACTAAAATTACAAAATTCGGAAAAGTACAAAAATTGAAATTACTAAAAACGGAAAGCATAGAAATTAAAACATACATTTTACTGCACCCATATGTGTGAGTAATACACTGAGTATGTATGCTTTCTCTAAGGTCAGAGAAGGGCATCGCTCTGCCCTTTCGTTGTTTTATCCCTTCTGCTTTCGCACACATAGTGGCTCAACTTTACCCGAAAATCGGCTAAAAGAAGTGAAAGTCATGACACTAAAGGATAAACAAAAGGAAGATCGATGTGAAAAGGGCGCAATGTTTCCGCTTGTAATGTCAGGGATTCTTCTCAACTAATGGGCAATGACGGAACTACGGCCTAGTACACATGAAAAAATTAAGTACGAAAAGTCATACGAAAAGTTAAATTTTCACACAAATTATACGCCATTTCGCACAGAATTTGTGAGATCGTTCTTCGATCGAAAAACTCAAGGCATTTTTCATACGCTGTGGCCCGAATGGTCACTATATCTAATGCTAATCATTTTCGTTACTGTCTGGTCTGCCGGGGCAGGTATCAGGATTCACGCTGGCATTTGTGGTCCCGGGCTTACTCCTCATCTTCACAGCTATCAGTGCTCAGTTTGGACTGCCTAAAGAGTGTAGTACGTTTACTTTACGCCTTCAACTGTTAAACTCTTGCATTTCAAGACTATGGTTTTACACACGCAGATGCCCTGGGAATTCCTTGCTTCGAGAATGTCAAACGATTATTAGCCGATCTACACTTCATAGCGGGTGTAATTCTGATCTTGACAATTTCGACCGCTATCGGCTTCCTCGAGGCCCCGATGGAGATCTATTTTTCTAAGGTTAATTAATCCGCCGAAACACCCTCGAGTAGGAATGGAAAATACACTGAAATTAAAAAACTACTGTAAATTAAAAATAAACCTTTATTAAATATTTAAAATAAATATTTATTTAGTTTTTTGCCATTAAAAACGGATGAAACTAAACTGAAACTAAAAAAACCACTTACACCTTTTTATTTCTTTTTTATTCCTGAAAACCTAATGGAAAAGTTTTCATTACCAAAGAAATTTAATTGGGATAAAGCAAGAAAAATATTAAAGTTTGTCAGCTAATTTGGCTAAACCTAAATTAAAAGTGTCATTTACTAAAACAGTAAACTGAAAATCTGTAGTTGTCTGAAAACTAGTTTGTAGTTGACTAATTTTAGCCTTTGCCATTCCTACACTCGAGTCGGTCTAAGCAATTCATAACAATAATTGGGTCATGCAATTCGCAGTTTAACCTGGGAGTCATGTTGGAGGGCGTCATCCTCTTCTCCGGATGGATGGCGGGCGCACTGACGTCGCCGTTCACTGGCTGGATGCTGAGCAAGTGCAAAATCGAATGGGTGCTTTTGACAGCTGGTCCGTTCCTCGTTGCAGCTTTTGCATTTGTCTTCGGAATTCTTCCTGATATCGTAGGACCAAACCTGCCGCTTTCCCTCGCCTTCTTTTTTCTACTGATAATGATCACCTCGGCTGCCTTTGTGGGAGGCGTTGGAATTCTCCTTCGCCAAGCAGAGTAAGCATGCCAAACTTACATCTAATGTAACAATTAACCAACTCACAAGGAATCATTTACCAGTGCCAGTCTGGGATTACAGCCAAACTTTTCTCCTGAGAACCTATGCCCCTAACATGATGTTGAAAAATATTACAATTGTCGGGGGACAAGACCTAGTTTAAGTGGGAAAAATTTAAAAAAGTTAGAAAATGACTGCAAGATACTCGTCCTAGCAATAAGCACGAAAGGCGGAACGGACGTTTTGCGAGGGGAGGGGGGTGCAGTTTGAAAATGAGCAAAACAAAAGTTGCACCCCGCAGTTTCAATTTAAAAAAATTGAAATTACTGAGGATATTGCTGGGGGTGCAATTCGGTTTTTTTAAAATTTCTGCTGGTGAGAAAAGGAGAAGTGTTGCATCCACCGCTACCGTAAAATTAATAAAAAATTAAATTTTCACCCCCGCAACTACTCGAATTAATTAGAAGGTGCACTCCTTCCTGCACCTCCTCCTCTACGCCTCTGATTATTTAAGTACAAATTTCTAAAATTTATTTCTATCAGTTTTCAGACTTCTACTGACTCAAACTTTAATTGCAAATCGATTCGTATCAGTCAAATTTGTTTGAAAGCGAGGGGGAGGAGTTAATATTCGGTATAGCATTACTATTAAAATGCGGTGAGTGGACTGTAATATCCGGGTTTCGTCAGTGCCTAGGACTCCGCCCCTATCTCGGAATTATTTTTGCTGATACTAATAGATTCCAAATTGAATGCTGAGTCGGCGAATGTTAAAAAAATGAAAGAAAAGTAATTAGAAATTCTTGTTTGTTGTTGAGACAGGAATATTCCAGTGGTGTTACAACTTCTTAAATTTTTCCCAATCGAGCAGGGCTTTGTTTTCTATTCCCCGGCAAGCAATGTTTTCTAAAATCATACCAGGGGAATAGGTTTACAGGAAAATGTTTTGGCCACGCTCTGAGTTAGGCACTTGTAATCGATCCCTTGTTAGTTTTAGACTTTGTATTGCCCCCAAATTCCGGCCTGTGTTTATATTATGGGGTGAAACTTTTCGTCCCTCATGTTTTGTTTGAAGGTCATGCGGACTTGCCAGCGATATTATGACGTACACCTTCATCTCGGCAGTGTGGCTTTCGCTACTGTATCTCGGGTATAGCCAGTGACACTGCGTGTTTCGTATGCAGGCTCGTAATCAATCTAGTGTAGTATTATATATGGTAACAGGGACAACTTGGTCCACATTTATGGTAGTCTGGCATACGTGTGCTGATTGACCTGCTAGTTAATTACCACGTGGTCTTTTATTTCCTTCGTCTCAACTCAGAAGTAATTATCCAGGCGCTCGAAATCTCCAAAATTCAAACACTCGAAATTTTGGAACTTGACATAATAAGAGCCATATTGATAATATATGTATATATAAGTATTATTTACCGTATGTAAAATGAGGGGATTTATTCAAAAATCATAGAGACGAGAATTTTTCAGATGACCGACTATATTTATTGTCATTTTTCACCGGATTCAGAAAAATAAATATGTATTTTTTGTGTCTGAAAAAATATCACCGTTCAATTTTTACACAGATCTTAAATAAATGGAAATTAATAAATAAAAATATAAGTTTATACCAAGATGTCACCGCCTGAGTATGGGGAAGTGACAACTCGGTCCACACCATATAAAAGCCATTTAACCATAAAAATGGACCTAGATGTCCCTAATTCACAGTGTGCAGGTTACAACTCGATCTACATACAACTCCCATTGTCCTCAACCGGCTTCTTTATGAACCGAGTTGTCGCTGTAACCTTATATAAATATATCCCTCACAGCTGTGGTCTTTTACTTACTACAGTGAAGGTCTCGGCGGACTGATCAGCACCACCATCCTAGACTGCTACAACTACGAAGCGGTGTCGATCGCTTGCATCGCGATCCAACTGACTCTGGGGACGTGCGCATTAGTGGTACTCTTTTTTGCAAGTCGTGGTAGATAGACGCACCACCCTTACTGTATATGTGCACTGTAGGGTACATTGAACATACATCGAGCTGTCGAGAGCATTTTTGTTATTGTTAATAGAGTCGTTTGAGAAGGTGATAATCCAATAGATAGGAGTAAGACTAATAAGACTGAAATCCCGATAATTAGGAGAGGGTATCCCGTCACTGTCCCGACAACCGGGAATTATCCTTTTTTAGAATTAGGTGAGACCAAATCGAATTCAAAAATGCTGACTTTTTTATGGGCAGTTGGTGGGCAAACATCCTGAAATTCTGAAGTTGGGATTAATGTTTTATCTCGCACCTAGTTCAGCCGCTTCTATTTTGAAATGACTTGTACGAAGACGATCTGTCGTGGTAAAAACAAACTTTACTTTGTATACTCCCGACGTACCGGCCGGTTATGTCAGGCTGTCAGCTAGCCAGAGGTTATTTCATGAGGGGACAACGCTGGCGGCAGAATTGTTAAGATATTTTTAAGATTTATACTTATACTAGTACGGCCACTCGGACTATAGGGGAGTCAAAATTTAATCCTGTCAACGTTCGTTCTACAATAAAAAGTAATTCCTTGTTCCCTATTTACTAGCTTGAGCCTTCTTAAAAATTTAACACTCCCATGCTAGTCATGAAATGTCTGCAATTATTGAGTTCAGGTGTATGGTCAACCGATCAACATTTAGTCAGTTCAAGAAGGGGTTCATTTAGGGTCCTTACAAGTTGGATACAGGGCCCCCAGGACAGGGCGTGCGGTGGGCAAAGGGGCAAAAGGCATTTGTTTTCTAAATTGAACCCAAAATTGGACCTCTTGTCTCTGATAATTTTCAAACTTGGGAGGGGGGGTGGGATCTGATTTCCAGTGGGTCCCCGGGGTTTCAATACATCTTCAAAAGCATCAGTTTTTCGTTCATATTTGAGGTTTGTTGAGGTCCGATATAAGCTTCCTCGATGAATACAAATAGGAGGCTTAAAACATTCAAGAACGGTCCAAACTGTATGAAAAACTGATGTTTCGAACACGTTTTCAAATACCAAGGGGGCCCTGGTATGCAAATTCCCACCTCCCACAAGTTTCAAAATGAACAGGGACAAAAGGTTAAATTTTGGGCTATATCTTAAAGAAAATACATTTTGCCCCTCTGCCCAACCCCTGGCCCTTAGGATGGGTGGTCCTGATTACGACCTGTAAGGACCCTAAACGAGCCTCTGCCTCCCATGTAAACCCCATTCCAGATTCTCAATGAATCAAGACATCGACGCGGCATTTCATTCTTGTACGATGGGTTCAGAATTGTCTCGAATGTTCCTGAACCGCTCTTTCCCGAGCAATCTGCCGGATATCTTCATTGACGGTTCAGGCACACGTCGGGTTGATAATTCAGTCGCGTATTTTGCTGCGGAAAAAGAAAAAAGTCGCCAGGTAGTCACAGTCGATTTGGTCGGTTTGCAAGCCAACTATAGTTCATAACTTGAAATGGCAATATCTCAGGTATTTTTGCGACAATCAAAGGAACGGTACTTTGCCTTGCAACTCGTGCAGGATATTGCAGACTCCTGGCCGGGACGTCAATAGCCGCCACTAAATGAACTCCATTGTGGGAAATAAATTAAACACTAAAATTGGATCTGGTAGTGGACGTTATGTAACGGGCTCATGCGTAAGAAACTCGAATATGTCACAGGGTTCTCACCTGACCACATCCCATAATGAGTTAATTATGAGATTTATTGTTGGACACGCCCAACAAGTCCCCATATCCAATCATGATAGTTCTTTAACTCACGAGTATCATACTAGTTCGTAACTCTGTCCACTCTATTAACCCTATTCTGATGTATGTGCCATTTAACTTCATTTCTATAGTTAAAACTTTACTATATAATAAGGTGTTTTATTATTTCTACAGCCAGTTCTACTTCTTCTTTCCTTTCTTCCAGTTTATTTCTCTAACGGTCTTTACTATCAGTCTAATAAACTTGTTAACTATCCAAC
>LRSR01000827.1:0-13022 GCA_001579985.1 Hypsibius dujardini
AGACCAACCGACAGACCAACCGACAGACAGACAGACAGACAAACAGACAGACAGACAGATAGGCAGACAGACAGACAGACAGACAGACAGACAGACAGACAGGCAGACAGACAGGCAGACAGGCAGGCAGACTGGCAGACAGGCAGGCAGGCAGACAGACAGACTGAAAGCGGGACTTACCAATCTGTTGATGGAAAATCTTCTCGAACGTCACTTCGCCGATTCTTTCCAGATGCTTGTGCATGACACTCCGCACACTGTACAAACAGGGGACATATCATACAAGTAGGGTAAAACAACGAACGTAATGACATAAGACAGCTAGCCAAGCAGAAATTGAATTCCGTACCTCGGATCGGCCAGGACAATCTTTTTACTGGCTCTCGCTGCCGGCGACTGCTTGCTCTTCTCCATGGCCATCAGGTAGGACACGTCGGCCAGGACGGCCTCCAGGTCCGCCATTTTCGGGCCGGTGTTCTTGTCGCGTGAATGGGTCTAGCGACGGCGCAACTCAAACCCTTCCGGTGGTCGTGGTCACGTGAAAATCCGCACCACCACCGCCACCGCCACAACAGCAGAAAAAAACGTCGTCCTAATCAGCCAACTCCCGGTGAGATCGAGAGGCACATACACACAGAGAAAGGATGCGCGCGACCGACGGAGAACAAGTGCGCGGCGGCAGTGAGTACATCCAATTGTACATGCACGCACACGCACACACACACCGCGGCGGTGATCTATCCCGTCACTCGTCCTCCTCACACACGGAGGCGAGACGGCAGATTTCGTCGTCGTCTTCGTCACATACACACACCACCTAGTTTAAGAGGCAGGGACGACGCTCCCGGGTCGCGCCACTCTTCCCCGTTCAGTGGTGGTGTGTAGTAATAAATATGTGTATAAAAGGACGGCGGCGGGATGGGGAGATAATTTTCCGATCTCAACACGTAACACGTATCACACACGTCAGAATCCGGGTGTTGCTGATGTTGTTGTTGTTGTTGGGGATCGCGGCCCAGTATGTCTGCGCGAGTCAACCGTCGTCGTTCGGCGCTCCGATAAAGATTTAAGATATCGAATTGAGTCGAGGGTCTGTTGATATATATATATATATATATATGTGTGTGTGTATAATCCAGTTCTCATGCAAATCAAAGGGAACAACTCGCGGTGCTGGCGGTATCCCCTAAGCTTCCTCGGTCACACGGATGTCGAAAGAAAGAGAGGGAGGGAGATCTTCCCGAAACTTGCGGGGGTACGGGGACGAAGTGTGTGATATAAGTGCAAACGTGCAGACACATAGACGTGTAAAGAGAGGACAGGACGTGTGACAGCGCGAGTCACTGGTGGTGGGGAGAGGTCGTGGCTCGCTCGCGTCGCCGAATGTGAAGCTCCAATTGTGAAATCAGGATCTCCTCCACCGCGTTGTGAGGAGCTGCTGCTGCTGCTGCCAGAAGCTCTGTCGGTGGTGGTGCTGGTAGCGACGACGGGGACGGCGATACCCTCCTCTTCGGAGTAGTCGGTCTAGCTGCTGTCATGACGTGGAGGAGGAGGATGAGGACGGGAGAGATTCATTTGAGATGAAGAGTGTGTGTGTGTGGAAGACAGAGAGAGCGAGAGAAAAGAGGAGGGAAAATGAGAGAAATGAGACGAGACGAGTAAGAGGGGAAGACGACAGAGCGAGAGCGAGAGAGAGAGAGAAATGACATCCGCCAAGGCAGTATCTACAGTCTGTGTGTGTATATGTATCGTATGGTCCTCTGTCCTCCTCCCTTCTCAGCTGTGGCGTGGCGTGTGTTTTCCCGATCGATAAACACCGGGATAGAGTCCGCTGCTGGGTCGTTCGGCTGTGCGCGTTGAATTCTAAATAAAAAAAAGAGGATATCTCAGTGTGAGTGAGTACGTATGTACCACTCGTCGGGCAATGGGATGCGAGAAAGAGAAAGGGAGAAACAGAGAGCGAACGCGTTGGGGCATTCATCGCGCGGGTTCTCCCCATCCATTCCCGGTTGCTCGCTTGATCAGAGCGGCAAAGAGCGCGGTAGTCTCTTGATGGAGATGAGAGAGAGAGAGAGAGAGACTCTTGTGACATACCGCGGTTGGCTTTATTCACCCACACACATACCATACACACGCTGCTTGTGTGTGCCTGTGTGTGTGTGTGTGCGTGTGTGCGTGTGTGCGTGTGTGTGCGTGTGTGTGTGTGTGTGTGTGTGTGTGTGTGTGTGTGTGTGTGTGTGGAGTGATCAAACACAGAAAGACCCCGCGATAGACGGGGTCCCTCTTCTCGGCCCATAGAGTGCTTGTATACCGTAATCTCCCGATCTCAAGGACACTTTTTTGCCCTACCAGTTAATTTGATCCACCCCGGATCTTATCTGTTCATCGCCGTTTGCTATTGCTCACCTACAATCAATCAATCAACTGATCCAATGTGTGCGTCAAGAAATTCCGCTTAATCGATCAATCAATCGCTGCCAAGTTGCTCTTAAATTTCAACCAATCACGACACAGTGAATCCGATTGAACAGTCACCAATGACTGGAGTGGGTGGGGCTTAACTGTCCCTTGAGATCGAGAGCGTGTTTGTGTGGTTGTAGGCCCTTCTCTTATGTCCGGAGGACGCACTCGTTGAGAGATGAAGTGAACCCGTAAACTTGATCGGTGAAAACACACACCGAACTCGGGGAACCCGGATGGGAATTAACGTAATTGGTAAGATCAATAAATCGAAAAACAACCCTTAAAAGACGACACTTAGACACACCTGGCAGTACATGGTAATCAATCGTTCAATCAATCAACAGACACTCCTTGTTACACTGCTTCAATCAATCGTTCAATCAATCAACAGACACTCCTTGTTACACTGCTTAAATCAATCGTTCAATCAATTAAGAGACTCCGTGTTACACTGCTTCAATCAATCGATTGATCTAATGCGTTGAAGAACACGCCAATCCAATATTGGGCAGAGTCGAGCATCTGAGAGAATACGTAAGAGAAGCGGATTTACTAGGTATATAAAAGCAAGAGATAAAGGGAACAATTGCTGTGACATTCGCAGGTGTAATCGAGTCAAAGGAAAACAAAGAATGCATAAGAGCACGAATCAATTCAATCAATCAATCAACCGTGAGGTGACGTTTCAATGGATCAAAACCAGAGTGTACATCAACGCACAGCTGTATGCCTACTTACGTACTTGAACTTTTAGCAGAAGTTATTCATCAGGTCCTCGCTGCCACCTCCTTGAGAGACATAAATACTTAGAGATTCAAAGAACTTGGCGGTGAGTGCATTAAAACAGGGGAATCACTGTGTCAAAATCAGCAGTAGCCAATCAATCAATCGACCGCATCGACTGCCGCGCATTCCGTGAGGTATGGTCGTCCAATTTTTAAAATCAGATTTTGTACCAGCATACGCGATCCGAACGGTAAATATTCGAAATACAGATGCTCCTTCCGAAAAACTAATCAATTCACGGCAATCACACGGATTTTGAGATAAACAGCTACGGTGACAGCGGGAAGAGATACTTTCGTTGAGATTCAAGCCAATCAAAAATCAATCAAAGGGGCGCGTGTTGAAGCGGAACGAGTTCCGAACGCTACTCAGACCGATGAAATCAACCACCGATCTCACCACTCCAACAATCAGTACTCTGAAATCAGGACAGCTCAACAGGCAGTGTAAGAAATGACGGCACAAGTTTTCAAAACATCAGTAAGGAAGAATGGAGAATAATAAAGAGAGAGACGAATAAAAGACACGAATAGAGCAGAATCAGTGACGACTGACGAGGAAGCCGTCCCAATACGAATCACACAGTGAAACAGGACAATCCAAGGCGTATTCTGCAAGAATTTGATCGGGATGAGGTGAGGCTTGAGCAATTTTGCAGGAGATTCTTCAGTTTAGCGGAAGGAGGACCAGCTCTCTTCGTCTTCGTTGCGTAAAGAGGGGGGGAAATTTAATATTCCAGTTTTATGGCCTCCTTTTCTGCTGACTTCGCGGTTGTCGTACTGTGTGTGCCGTGTGTGCGCGCGGTGCGTTTGCCGACAGAGAGTAAGTGTGTGTGCGCACAGTGCGCACAGAGCGTTTTGCCGACAGACAGTTAGTCACTCTGTTCTGCTCTGTTCTCTCTGTGTGTACACGGTGCGCACAGTGCGCACAGAGCGTTTGCCGACAGACAGTCGCTCTGTTCTGTTCTGTGTGTGTGTGTGTGCACGGTGCGCACAGTGCGTTTGCCGACAGACAGACAGTCAGTCGCTGTGTTCTGTTCTATGTGTGTGTGTGTGTGCACGGTGGGCCGACAGACGGACAGACAGACAGTCAGTGCTGGCTCTTGGCTGGAGGAAAGGGTCGTGGCTGCGAGCAGCAACACGTAACTCAGCAAAGGACGAATTGGCCCTGGCAGTTGGGAAAATGTTCAAGCACACGCACACGCGCATTCGCACACGCGCATTCTGCAAAAAGGTCGTTATATTTTAAGCAGTCACGTTCCGGCCTTGAGATAGTTATTCAGAAAACATTCTCATCATTCATACAATCGCGTGCGCGCGAATCTCAAGGATTGAACCATCATACGCCTGTTGCTTATCCAAAACGGTTGGCGTTTCTGATCTGTCTGGCGTTTCTGATCTGTTTGACGGAATGAAGCTCGCAGGCTTGACACCAAAGATTAAGGAAGCACTTTACTCGCACCGCACTGTATTCAAAAAGTGCAGTATATAACGTGTTTTCGCACTTCCGGTTCCTCCGAGCGAATTTCCATTCAAGCAAGCCCTGCGCGTGTGTGTGTGTGCATTGGGGCCCCCACACTTTCGATGGCCTCGGGTCCGAATACGAGCAATAGTAAATCTGACTACCGAATCCTCCCAGCCTCGAGGGACAGTTTCATGCCCTAGGGTGTGCATTCCGCCTGCGCCTGTACCGTATATTTGGACCTATGTGTGCGTGTGTGTGCGGCGCAAGTGAGCAAGTGTGCCGCGCCACACTTAATGAGGAAGAGGTCCTGGAATGGGCCACCCTGGAATCACAACTTCCACACAGATTTTGGCTATCACTAAGGGCTTAAACGACAGAGAATAATTGATAACTCCGATGGAACGTGTATCAGATAGGAATAAAAGTTCAGGGAATATGTTCAAAAAAACGAAAAAATTGGACGGTTGGAAAAAGCGCACTATAGAGGGCGCTGACTATGCGGTGACTCATCTGCTTTCGTTGGAAAAAGCGCACTATAGAGGGCGCTGACTATGCGGTGACTTATCAGTTTTCTGTTAGTCTGCGACAGAGCGCCCCCTGCCACCCGGTGGCCCATTCCAGGGTACGAAAATTCAAGTGGCCCATTCCAGGACCCCTTCTTCATACTCTGTCGTTCATGAATGCTATGCATTGATTGGTTGATCGACCTTGCGCATTGATTGGTTAATGGATCTTATGCATTGATTGGTTGATCGACCTTGCGCATTGATTGGTTGATCGACCTTGCGCATTGATTGGTTGATCGATCTTATGCCTTGATTGGTTGATCGATCTTATGCCTTGATTGGTTGATCGATCTTATGCATTGATTGGTTAATCGACCTTGCTCATTGATTGGTTGATTGACCCTTTCTCATTAAGTGTGGCGCGGCACACTTGCTTTGGAAATTCAGCGCTCGCGCTCTCTGCCCGCTCTTATACGAAAAGTTCTTCATCAGAGCTAAAACGCTATCAGAATGTCAAATGTGCAAAAAAATTTAGGTTATTTGAAATGTTATTCTGGCTAGCTGAGCTAGTGAAGAAAACCTAACCGTTTTGTTCGGTGTATCATCTGTTTTGCAACTGTAAAACCATAAAACATGCAACAGTCATCAAGTGATTGATTGTTTGGGTGGTAAGTTAGGACGGGCAATTATGTTAAAGTAGTCAATCAATCAAACGAAGTAGAGCGCTAGAAGGAAAACTCCTCTAAAAATCCGTTGTAGATTATAATCCACTTAATTCTTCAAAAAATTTCTATAATTACTAATAAATTAATTTCTTTAACGAAAGCGCTTTTTAGCCCGCACTCTTTTGCGCTCAAAAAGTGCGCACCATCTCTGGTAGAAATGCTGAATCGCGAGCTGGGAAGTGACGATGACGCCAACAACAAAAGCGCCACCTGCAGGAGAACGCGCCACCTGCAGGAGAACGCGTCACCTGCAGCAGAACGCGTCACCTGCAGCAGAACGCGCCACCTGCAGCAGAACGCGCCACCATTTTGCAACGCCTGGCTCACCAGGATCAGCCGAATGAGCGAATCCTGTGAGACGCCAGACGGCACAATTTTTCATCACCGTTGTCTCCTTGATTTTTCATTATTTTCCCTCCGCTCCGCTCCGTCTTTTTATACTTTTCACGCCTCATCCTGGCTCCTGCTTTTATCCTTCCCTCCACAAAGTTCCGCTTCACCTCATCCTCGGACCTCATTTCGTGGATCCCTGGCACTGATCTCAAAACAGTTGATTTTGTCGTTTTGCGCCCAAATTTTCGCTTCAAGGGAGCATTTTTAATCATTTCCTCACTCTGCGGAAAACATCCGTCCCACCACAAGGACCAAGGAAGCGTGAGAAAACCTCACTGGAAGACGGGAAAACCGCCCTACCCTCAAGTTGTGGAAGAAGTGACGGGACGTTTTTTTGGCGGGATCATTCTCCGAGGTCGCGCTGTACAGGTACTGTACTGCCGCGTTTTAGATCCACCCGTATATTATGACTGCAGTGAAGCGCAGTGTGTGCAGTCATAATGTACGGGTGGGTCTAAAAAGCAGCACCAAGTGATGGACACACAGACAGACAGGCAGACAGGCAGGCAGGCAGGCAGGCAGACAGACAGACAGACAGACAGGCAGGCAGGCAGACAGACAGACAGACAGACAGACAGTTAGTTAGTCAGGCAGGCAGACCGACAGTTAGTCAGGCAGGCAGATAGGCAGTTAGTCAGGCAGGCAGGCAGGCAGGCAGGCAGGCAGGCAGGCAGGCAGGCAGACAGACAGGCAGACCGTTCGAGAAGTTGAATATTTATCGCTTATCACGTTTACGACCATAAGTGTGGCCTGCTGCGTGAGCTGAACTGAAGGAGCTTTTTCGGCCTAATTTTGCTAGAGGATCAGGAGATGTAGGTTAGACGTTCCCGCGAGACGGATGATCGAACAAGAAGACATGGTGATATTGCTGAGCAACTGTTCTGTCGAAGTATATTGCGGTGATGGCGCGCCGACACGTCGAAAAAAAGCGTCGTGGCCATAATTCATCCAGTGTACAAGTTCACAATAATGGGAGATGGAGCCGCCACATTGCCTGCCTTATTTATCACCGGGTTGCTAATGGGAATTTTACGGACTTTCTCGCCTGATACGGGGATACGGGGCTAGAGGGCTTGCCGGTTGTGTGTGTCTGTGTGCTCTCTTCTAGTCCCATGTGACTCGCCCGAGGTTGCACTGTGGACCCTGCTTGATTACGGCGACAGGCAATTCCTAGAGATAAGAGGTGTTTGAAAATAAAACTGCCGCACCACTCCGTGAGAACGGGTCGGGGAACAGAGTGCGATAGCAGTCATGCTGCATTGCCTTTCGTAACAATCATCTGTGTGTGTTGTGTGTGTGTTGCGTTGGAATATTTTCCAACCTGCAGCGGACGGAGTTCGTCAGGCTGTCGTTTGAAATATTGCACTGACGATTCTTACGATAACTTCACCGGCTGTTTAAATTTCGGACACCACGTTTTGCAGGTGAGTTGTAACTGTGTGGACGAAACTTGACGTACCGGATCTTGGTTCGCATAGGAAGGGATCAGACGTAGATCGACGGAATCGTACGTGTCAACCCGTTGTTCTTCCTGCCTGTACGTCAAGATCCGGTACGTCGGGCCGATCGACAGAGAGACAAACAGCCAGCCAGCCAGACAGACAAACAGGCAGACAGACAGACAGACAGACAGACAGACAGACAGACAGACAGACAGACAGGCAGGCAGACAGCCAGACAAACAGCCAGATAGATAGACAGGCAGGTAGAGAGACAGGCAGGCAGACAGACAGACAGACGTTCTGATTATTTGAAGTTAAGGCCTTAAGGCGTTACGCATTGCGGTCGTGACTACGCTGAAATGTCTTAGCTTTCTGGATGAGTCGCCGCACCCTACGCCGTGTCTGTCTAGTCTGTTGCATGTGGACTACGTAGGAGGATTTATGATCAATTTGAAGGGGACCGCTTATAGCTGTACGGTTCGGGGTAATGGGAGGTGTTGAGAGCGGTTCGCGATCTCTCCTCATCCTCCGGTCCGGGATATTCCGTACAGGGAGGGAACGATTATTATGATGGATAAGTGCGAATGAGCTCTTTTTGAGGGAGCGGGGGTTTAAATATACATTGCCCATAGGAAAGTGGGGAGGGGGGCAGAGAAGGCGCCTTAAAATCTGCTGAGGCAAATCGGCGCTGTATATCGGAAATATGATCCAGACAAGGCTCTCCAGTCAGTCAGTCAGTCAGTCAGTCTTAATATCGCGCCGCGAAAAGAGAAAAGTGTTCCTGTCATCATCATCGGAAATGAAAATTGCGCGCGGTGAGTGCCTGTCTGTCTGCCGGCTTGTCTGTCTGCCTGGAAACCGTCTGCCTCAATTTTCAGCAATTTAACATGTCAGGGCTTCTTTTTTCCTGGTCTCATTCACAGAGGCGCATTCAAAGAAGCCGGCGTTTCCGGTGCATCCTCCACTCCACAACCGGACCATTCCTTTTTTTTTTGGTTGGATTACCCAAATCGTCAACAGGATCTCTCGTCTCATCCTCGGGATCGTCAGCCAACGTAGGCGCGCTGCGGCTTTTAATTACGTGAACGAGCTCTGAAGATTACGGCGCGTTCGGTACGTGAGCGCGGCTTTTCCGGAAATCTCACTGGAAATTCGCCCTGATTCGTTCAGGGGAGGGAGAGCTTTCATTGTGGTCTTCGTCGTGGCTAAAACGGGCAGAGCACAGGGACGACGGATAAAGACTTTACAGAGAATCATCCCTGAATCGAGGCGACGTGGTGGAAAAGAATAAGGACCTCTACATACAAAGGGGAAATGGGAAAGGGAAAGGGGAAGGGGGAAGGGGGGAAAGCAGTTGACTTTTCCATTTCACCGGCAAGTGGAGGAAGAGGGGACGACTGACTGTGAGCGAGTGAGGGAGCAATCATCTTCCCTGGATGTGGATTATATACAGAGCGCGGACCCAGGAGAAGGAGGAGGAGGTTAGGCCTGCTGCGGATTGTGGGTCCCTGCTGGGTGCCTGTCTGTCTGTCTGTCTGTCTGTCTGTCTGCCTGTCTGTCTGTGTTGTGTGTATAGCGACCGCGGACTCACCGCGAGGGGGGGGGGTTGGTGCTCAATGGTGTGTGTGACAAATTTGTTGGACGTTTTTGTGGTGAACCTACGGCGGCGGCGAGAGCGGGGGAGCGCGGGACGAATTGAGGTGCATTATTTGTTAGCCCTAATCCACCGGTAACACCATCACGCCTGATTTCCATAAGCTTTTACGGAAAATTATTCATTGGAAAATCTTCCCCTCCCCTTCTCCCTTATATAAATCCCATTAGCTGCGGCTCGTTCTTTCGCCGTTTGTTAGTCGCGCTGGATGATTTTTTTCCTCCCGGTGAGTCAACCATGGTTCATGACTCTTTTAACGGATCTGTCTATAGGTCTTTGTCTGTTGACTATGTTCAACTATTTGGTCGGTGTCTATCTGTCTGTTTTTGTGTCTGCCTGCCTGTATGCATTTCGGCTCTGTCTGTCTGTCTGTCTGTCTGTCTGTCTGTCTGTCTGTCTGTCTGTCTGTCTGTCTGCCTGCCTGCCTGGCTGGCTGTCTGTTTGTCTGTCTACCTGCCTGGCTGTCTATCTGACTGTCTACCTGCCTGGATGTGTGTCTGTCTGTCTACCTGCCTGGCTGTCTGTCTGCCTGTATACTTGCCTGTCTGTCTCTATTTGCTTATCTATCTGTCTGTCTGCCTAAACGTGTTGCAGTCTGTCTACCGTTTTTGTAGTCCATCTGCCTGGCTAGCTGTCTGCCTGTTTGTCTGCCTGGTGTGTGTGTCTCGTTTTCTTTGACGGTTGTCTGACTCTTGTTTGGGACCAGTCTGAATTATGTGTTTTCTCCCAAAACTATCAAGGGAGTTGCCTTTGTGGTGCGCCAGCTGTTCTCTTCTCTTGACTTTCTACTCTCGTTTCGGTCTCGATCCGTATCTTGGTGTTGAGTGGATTTGTTTCCAGAGCGGAGACTTTTCTTATGGGGGCACGCTAAGTTGTTTGAATTATGATATTGCTTTCATATATGAAGCTCAGAGTGTCTGTGTGCCTGTGTGCCTGTGCCTGTGTGCCTGTGTGTGTGTCTGTGTGTGGGTTCTTATTGCGCCGGATGGTCGTGATGGGTGTTGACTTGACACCCTACCGGGTCCGTTACTACTAGTGTCGTCGTGGTGTGGTGGAAGATGTTTATCTCTGGAGATGACTCCATCCGCGCTCCAAAACTTGCCAGTGTGTGTATACGCAACCCTCTTCCGGCGGCGGCGGCAGACCGACCGCGCGTTTTCTCACATTTTCCGTTTACTTTTCCGTGGAGTGATCCGCAGAGCAGGGCAAAGCCGTTTTGAATGAGATCATTCCTTCCGCTTGACTTTTTTCTTCTGTTCATCGTCAGCCCGGATTCTGCAAGCTCTTATAATCGTTGATTTTGTCGAAGTCCAGCTCAGATGTCTCTTCACTTTGTAACAGAGGCTCTTGTTCATTGACATCGCAGACTTCGTGTAAACCCTCGTGAGTAACTTTCGGTTGATTTTAATGATCGGCGTACCACATCTGTCTGTCTGTCTGTCTGTCTGTCTGTCNCTGTCTGTCTTTTCGTACGTCTGTGTATCTGGCCGTCTGTCTGTCTCTTTGTCTGTCTGTCTGTCTGTCTGTCTGTCTGTCTGTCTGTTTGTCTGTCTGTCTGTCTGTCTGTCTGTGTCTGTCTGTGTATGATTATATTAAGTTCCGGGGAATGCGCGTGTGAAACACATGCGCACTCGCGACGTGCGACTCGATCTCAGAGAGCACCAATGTTTTTTGCGGGAGAGCTCTTTAAGAAACCGATAATTGGAGGAAATTGAGGTGGCTTACTCAATTAGTTTTCCTAATGTGTGCGGCTGTAAAGTCGCGCGCCTCTTCCCGTTTATATTCACCGCCGCGAGATGCACGACTTTGCCGCATCCCTCTTCATCCCGTTCTATGGGCCTCCGCCTCCCCGTTGGACAATTCAATTCGTCATCTTGAAAAATTCATGAGGCGAAAGACGTGAGGAAGCACACTCGCAGACATCTGCGCGCTCGCGGATCTTGTTGTTGCGAATTTGTGCAGAGAGACACACGCAGACGCTGCCTTTATGTATTCCTCGTTAACGAGAACAGCACTATCTATCTCTCGCGCTCCTTTTCCCCCCCTTCATGATCCATATGCGAACCATAAATAATTAATATTTTATATCCCTGTTAGAGTGAGGCTCTTTTTATCTCTTTCAGACTCGGAAACCGTTAAAGGACTCTTTTCATCTTTCCTCCTGAGCAGTCGCGCCGCAGAACACGTAACAGCACCATGACCGGCAACTACTCCGACTATGAGAACCACAGTGGTGGTGGTGGTGCTGTTCACGAAGTCTTCGGAAACGGCGAGAACGGCAGCAGCGGTGAGAAGCAGCCCGATCAGGATCACATCAAGATGTTTGTCGGTCAGCTGCCGCGGTCCTTCACCGAGGAGGACTGCCGGAGAGTCTTTGAGGAGTACGGACCCATTCACTCGATCAATATGCTGCGAGACAAGATATCCGGGCAAGGAAAAGGTAGGCAGTATGCAAATTATGGCGTTGGTCTCTCGTTTCGACATAGACCGGGATACGTGTTAGGTAGTCTTCTGACTCTGCAAATTTAGCGCATTTGATGAAAGAACTTCCACAGACACACCAGCGAAGAAGAAGAAACAGGCAGACAGACAAGTGGACTTGCAGGTTGAACGGCAATCATACAGGCAAGCAGACAGTCAGAGAGACAGACAGTCAGTCAGATAGAATGGCAGACAAAACAGACAGACGAGCAGACAGACAGACAAACAGATAAAGAGATAGACAGACAGACAGACAGATAGACAGATAGACAGATAGGCAGGCAGGCAGACAGACAAGATAGATCAGACAAGATAGATCAGACAGACAGTTAAGGGAATCAGACAGGCAGACAGACCTTGTAGGTCGGCAGACGGGCAGCCGGATAAACAGACCATCCTGATACGGAAATATGACCAGACAGCCAAGCGTGAACGCCCCCGCTCCTTTTGTGTCGAAGGTTCGACAAAATGGCCAGTTATCGGTATTCAAGTAACGACATTGGTGTGTTGCGGGTCGTTGTAATTTGTTGTTGCATTACGCCATACGGCCACCAAACACGAAGCAAAATTGGGCCCGACATGTCCCTCCCGCAGTACGGGATTGACTTAGCGGCTGTGCACTGCGCGCGCGCGCGCTGCGAGCTGTCAGGAACGATGGCGTCAGTTCCTCCATCATCCACATCCACCCACACCCCGAGCGAGGGTGTACCCTACTACCACGATGACGCGCGGGCGTTCGTGTAATGGAGGCAGTCGCAGCTGTTCAATTGCTAATTCACTCCTCGTGTGGTGTGATTGATCTGACATCAGGCCAAACGGCGGGAGAATGTCAACCATGCAGACATGGATCGAGGCAATCATTTGTGGCCGGGACCTCGTTTTCTCCACCGTCCTCTTTGCCTTGTCATTTTCCATTGAAACTGAATGGAGGACCGTAATATAAGTTTTTGCAGAGGGCGTCAAGAGTGGTTAGGTCGGGACGTCCAGACATGGGACGGCAGTTCGTTTCCGTTATCGGTCCCTTGGCGCGAACGCAAACAAACTTATGCCCACGTAGTGCGCCATACACCACGTTATGGGTTTAGTTGAAACAGACAGACAGACAGAC
>LRSR01000828.1:0-13174 GCA_001579985.1 Hypsibius dujardini
TGAAACCCTAAGAGGCACATTCGATTTTGCCGTTCGCCAGAAGCGTCGATGTAGCGGTCGCCGAAACCTTTCGCAAGGACCGTTCTATTGAGCAGCTGTTGTGCCAGTACTTGACCGCTGGTGAGGTCTTTCCTCTGATCTATTATTTCATTTAAGATCTGTAAAAGGAAACGTATGAAATCCGAGCGGCATATAACTCGTAGGCTAAAAGAGGTCGGTTGATTACTTCGGCCAGAATTTTCATCGATCTGTACGCGTCAATCGCCATTTCTGATGGCTGAAAATAATGCGTCAGTAGACAGCGAAATTGCAGATATCCCTCTTAATTGTACTTACACCACGATTAGGCGGAAATGTCATGTTGTAATCATGCAAGCTCCGCTCTCTCATTTCCGCAACCAGAGTGGGCTCAGTATCCGGCTCATATCCATAACAAGGCGTTAGGAGAAAGGATGTCGAAAACCATTCCAAGGAGGTCTACGTAAGAGGCAGGCGTCTTACTGGTGATTCTACTACAGAGATGACAGTACCCCATCTTGAGGTACATTTTAGAGAATGGGCCATTGTTTGCCAAAACTGTCTGAATAGCCAATTCATCACTATATTACCATGTTTTACTAAAAAACAGTACACCTTTTTAGCTCAAAGTGAGGTGGGTCTTTTATAAAATTTACCCCCTCACAATATTTTTTATTTATTTGAAGGTCTTAATGGGACTCAACTTCTCAAATGACTCACGGCATTATCACTGGGAATCCACTGGTATGTTCCTGATGGGGCTTCTGGTAGTTCGATATAGATCCAAACCTAGAACATGGTGCACCCTTTTCAGTTAAGGTCATTTGTACGAAACGATTTTTGAGGAAGCACGTACAAACTCTTGAGTGCGAGTGAAGCCCAGACGATTTGCTGAATGCTGCAGTAATTACTTTTGATATGGCAAGTTCTTATTATTCTCGATTTGATAACAAAAGAGGTACCATGAAACGACGCATTGTGGCAGGCAGCACAGCGAAAAAAACCACTGAAAAAAATTATCGAGTTCGGGGGAATTTTGCCAGTAAAAATTTAAGGCTAGTACCTCGGCTGACTGCAGCCATCTCTTGGAGCGTCTTTTCGTAGTCGATGCCGACAGCTGAACTGATGGGGAAAAAGTACATTTGCAGTCCGTCAAGGCTGGCCTGACGGGCATTCCTCGAAATGTACTTTCCCATCATAATGTAGAAGGTGGATGAGGTGAGGTCGTACGAGAAGGATGATGAAATCCAGTTGTATTTTTTCAACAGTTGCACGGCCATGTCTGCGAAGGACTGATACTGAATACTACCAAGGGCGACGGTTGTGGGGTATAATTCGCGATCTCGTGCGGTAGAAAATATTGTTCCACTAAAAATATAACATGCCTGAATTAAAAATATCCTATTTAAGTGATTTTAACTTACGTCAAAAGGAGCAGCACATCCCACTCTGGAAAAAATGAAACAACGTTCTCTAAAGTTACCAACTTCTAAGCAAGCGGATAAACGAAATATGTTGCAGACAAACCACGCGCTAGGGAAGGAAGTATTGTAGTTTCATCACACCCTGTAAGAATAGAGTATTTACTACGCTAGTGTTTGTTAATAAAGCAAAGTTAGGAAATTATAAAGACCTTTCAAAAATTACCTCCAAAGAAGAGAACAATGTTGTTTCCGCGTTCCTTTTCACGGTGATACAAGCTAGCTACACTGTCGTAGTTAGCGCCGAGATCCAGACACGTTTTGATGGTTCCACGTGACGATGAGACATATTGATGGTGTATGTTGAAGTCATCTTTGAACTGGACATTCACGTCGTGAGCACCCAAATCGTAGCCGGGTCCTGTATACGGAAGTGACTGTAACAAAGGCATGTCAGTGATAACATATATTAGGGCAGTGACGTTGAACACTGAGTGCGACTCCATAAGGCGCTGGCTCTGCTTAGCGAGCAACGTTTGCAGAAGTGGAAGCACTAAGAGAATACTGCAGAAAAGGACCATGTTTAGAGTAGTGGATATATTTAACAGTACAGAAGTAAGGTACTCATCGTGATAACTCGTTAACTCCCATCCCATAGAAACGCTGGCAGTCTACATCGAGTATACACGGCAGTATCAAGGCCAAGACGACTGAAAAAGAAATCATTAAGGGAATTGGAAACAATCTTGTGTCATTTATGGAGAATCAGGGAAATGTTTGTGGCGTAGCGTAGCCGTTTCGGTGAAATCGATGTTTGGAGAAGCAATGATCTAATAGATAAGCGTAAACATTGCTTACATCCGCCGTTTTCACGAAACAAAAGAACTCATAAGGTAACCACTTCCGGCTGGGCAATCAGGAAAACGTCAGATTTCGAAATTGTTCATTTAGAAAAATAATTATGCAGAATAAGTCATAATTGAAAACACACTTGATACACCTTTTGGGCCAAGGGATGAAAAGTCATTAAGGACCGGTAGTAAATTTAATTTAAGCCCGCGCATGACCGCAGCTCACCGTCACGAACTATTAAAATCTTATTTTCACCCGTAAATTACATGTTTGCAATTTTTTCATTTGCAGATCGTCTACCTGACCATGTCGCAGGAATATTAAGGGGAGTTGGTGGCGCTGTGGAATAAGTTAACAGTCTTCATCATTTGACTTCATTTGATTATATTAGTGCTAAATACACTGTAATGCGTATGGTAATACACATGCACTTTACCACAAACCTATTATTGGTAATTGGAAAGCTCTGGCCTTCAAGCCCGCTATATTTTATTATGTACCCTATATTCACGGAGTTCAAGACGCTTTGTTAATCCAAGTTATACCGAAAGAGGTGTTTTACGTTTGGTGCATCTGAATTGGGTTTAAGTCGGCAATTGCCGTACTCGTATGATTCAACAATTTCACTGTTCTGTTGGCTCTCAGTTAAAGCAGGGTCGTTGATCTTTTGTTGGGACCTCAGACGGCGCTGGTTCTGGCCAGAATTGAGTCAAATGTCGGCGGAGTGCCATGGCGCTAATGGAATTCTGCTAAAACCGGGTACAGTTTAAGATAATGAGCATGTACAGGATGATTCACTAACACGTGGACATAGCGCGATCGGTTGTCACAGGAACGGTGCGCAACTGATCATGTCCCTGTGATTAGCTTAAACGGAGATGATTCAGTTTAGGAAAAGTTAGCGTTCAAACAATTGAGAAAAAGCAATAAGCCACCCCATGCAGCTCTACCCAGAAAGGTGACCATTTTATTTTCCTCGAAAAAAAAACTATTCTTCTTCGTCATTGTAATTGCTCTTCCTATGCATTTTTTTGTACTTTCCTAAACATTTGTCGATGGTCTATTAGAAAAGTATAACTTGAGAGTCTAAATTGACCAATTGAGAGAACCAGGCTGTCGATAACTTGTCCATCCGATATTAGGGAAGGTTTTTCACATGCTGTATCTCAGCATTGTTCAACTCTATGTTTTCAACTAAGACAATAAATATGCTCATTGTATGCATATTTGCACTGAAAAACTAGAGACAAGAATGATCCAACATGTTTTTAATCTGAAAGTTTTCAAAACACATCAAAAAAGCACTTTTGGCGTCATTTTTTATAAAAAATATTTTTCATAAATCGGTTTCCAAACCAATTTGCCTTTCAAAGGCTTCTTGTGAAGCCTATCTGTTTTGCTGTGAATCACTAAAAGCCAATTTTCGAAGTAGGGTGGCTCACTTTCGTATCATTAAATTCAGTTATGGGCGCAAAATGGCAAAAAATATCAGCCAACTTCGTCCAATTTTTGTGACCAGTGTCCCTGCCTTACAGAATGAAATCAGAAACATCCCAACCTAGGTATTTACACGCAAAACAGTTAAATTTCATATAATCTGAAGAATTTGACCAAAATAATGAAAACCGTCTTTTTGGTGATTTTGTTAATGTGTCCATGTGGTAGTGAATCACCCTGTACAACCGAGTCCTGAGGTAACGAAGGTATGACCCCAAACTATGCCTGTCACATTGCAATGAAATGAGAACTGACGAATGGATCACGCGGAGAATACGAGCAGTATTGTGCATTGAGAGAGCTCAAGAGATATCGCCCACTAGTGTTATTAATCTCCTCTATGTCAATGCGATAATTTCCATATCCGCAAAATGTAATAAATTCTTTGCGTAATTACATCCGGTATCTCAGAGTTCATACAGTTCAGTGTTCATGATGTCTTACGCTAGGGCTAAGGCTTTCCATTCCTTCAACACCTGTGTCCGCCTTGGTTTTCTTGCTTTAGTATGACATTATATTTTTAAGGTGATAGACAAAAGAAAATGGGTGAAAATAGACACTTCCCAGTATTATTAATACTGTGCGGGCTCGATAAAAAAACGTCGGAATAAACTACTCCAAAAAACTGGAACAGGCAACATAACAAGAAGGGAGGTATGCAGGCACATTATCAGAAATCCATAAAATGACCGATATGCGGCATCTTCAAGTGTACGCTTTAAGCAAGTTATACTAAGCGTGCAGCAATATATAATTGAGGTCCCACTGAAGTCCAGCACAACATCTACCTATAGGGACCCAGGATGGACAAAGTCAATTATCACGAACATGTAATAAGTTTCGATGAAATCAAATCCCACTCATAATGTCAATCCATCGTCAAGACTTGTGAAATCAAATTCCACCCGTGAAGTTGCATATGTCTGGGCAAACACGGTCCTGCAGTAATTATGTGATGGATGGAATGATTAAATATTTCGTACAAAAACGTGAGGACTCAATACCTTTACAATTATCGCTCACCACACATATCAAACTGACGCCCGGAGTACGTCAACTGCGGTAACATAAATGAGTACCGGCGGTCTTGTGCTTGCCTGATCGATTTCGTTATAACGGGAATAGGTAACAAATTTTCCTTTTCCAAACGTTATCATTTCCTTATTTTCTTTTCACTTTTCGGTAGAGCCTTAGAATGCACTACTCTGCCAACGCGTTACCTAGCACAAACACAACCACCAGCAGCAACGTTACTGTTGACCTTTTTAAGCTCATCTGGAGAGGACATGAAAATTTCCTCAAAGTATGGATAGTCTTCAGCAGTATTATCTGCGTGACGGGAACCCTGTTGAATCTCGCCATTCTCATCACTTTGATCACTCTGACAAAGATCATTTATTCGGCATGCCGAATCCAGATGGCCCATCTCATTGTCATTGACCTGGTGCAATGCATGGTGACCATTCCACTGGACATTCTTGTCAGCTACTACCCAAGGCTGCTCACCCCGTTAGAATGCGGCCTCAGCAGGCTGCCTTTTCTCATGATCGAATGCTCCGCCAATTGGGCAACTCTTTCGGTGGCAGCCAATCGCTTCATCGCCCTGGTTTTTCCCACGTACTACCGACAAGTATGCCGGAATAAATGGTTCAACATCGGCAGCATTGCCGGGTCCTGGTTTATAGGTTTCCTACTAAATACCTCTTACCTCACCGGCTACGGAGGTTACTTTGCCATGAGTCCTCCTTGGTATCGATGCATATTTTACTCAACGGTGCGATTCCCACAGGAAACATTATTTATTTAGAATTTGTTTTGCCAAGGACAATTCTAGGCTTGCTCTACGTCTCTGTAGGCCTGAAAATTACATTTTCGAGGTTGTGGGACCGACAAGCAGTGGGTGTGGTTAGTGTTACTCCCGCGTTGGGTAGTCGGACGGGAAAACGATTGGACCTAACCCGTATGCTTTTTGTTGCGGCGTTCTTCTACATCCTCTTGTACTTGCCGAACCCGGTACTGGGGTGGTTTTACCCCTGGTTGTTTGTGGGTTCGCCCATTGGGCGTATGTGGTTACGGACGGTCTACTGTATGAGCTTTCTCGTCAATCCGGTAAGAACTGGTTTTTGTTCACGTGAGGGATATGATGCTTAATTCTGTCGGTCTCACGTAAACGGTTTTCTGGTTTTTCAGATCATATTCTTAACCATGTCTCGAGAATATCGAGGGGAGTTAATGATGCAATTAAGAAGTTTTACGACACTCCTTGGACGTCATTTATGCCCGTACCATTGCTGATTTTTCTCACTTATCAGTCTCATTTTCTCGCTTATTCGCGTGCGGTCAGATACATAAACTGTTATTAAAGAAATTTTCTCGAACAAATGATCGTCCAATGATCAGGCAGCTAATGCGCACGCATTATGTTCAGGCGACAGAACAGACAGATAGATGGATAGACAGTCACACAGACACAGACAGTCAAACAGGCAGACTGAGAAACAAACAGACACGGATAGACAGACTGACTAGACCGAACAGACATTCTGACAGACAAACAGGCAGACAGATAGAAAGAGTTAGAGAGAGAGGGACAGACCAAACAGACTGGCAGACAGACAGACAGACAGACAGACGGACAAACAGACAGAGTATGAATTTTAGTAACTGCCTGTGAGTCTGGTTGATCTATCTGACAAAATGGGTGCGGTGAAAGTCATGCACACACTTTTTTATTCCATGATACTCCACTTTGGATTACGCAACCGATTTTAGCAGAGAATCTTTCGTTAAGTACAGCATAGCGCGTGAAAGAAACAAGACTCATTCACCGTAGTTCGGCAAGAATTATCTCTGGTACCAGGCGTACGAACGGCACGCTGCATGCATGACAACGGACAATAGCAACATAAAAATCGACCAAATAAAACATCCCTTTTGTGCGATTTGTTCGCAGGCCCCTACGCCAAGCGGAACTGACTACCAATAAATAATTTCTTTACTGCAAAAAAAACTCGTGTATCAACTACAATTTCACATTCAATGACTACTACGTTTTTTAAAGCTATTCCGAGGACAATTGTCTGTTCTTCATTGTTGCCGCCTGGAACAACATATTGTGTCACTCACAAAATTGCCCAGGTTTTCTGTCAATTCACCTTAATACCCTAGCTTTAAAAGCAATCGGAAGTTCTTTTACAATAACAACGTCTCTCGGAAACACCAAGAACCAGATCCAAAAAGACTGACGAGTGAACAATTAACAAATACCGAAGGAAGCGAATCAATAAACGTGCAGGAAGCTTCCAATTAAATCCTTCTGTAGTGTAAGCCATTGAGTTTCATACTGTAGTTTTACTGAATGCTGTAAAGCTCATTCTAGCGTGACGGATTGACCAAGCGTTCCACCATTAAAACATGCCGTAACCAGACGCTCATTTCTCCGCACTCACCTGAGCAAGAAAAAAAACTAAGGCGACGTTTGAGAAAAACAATTAAAATCATTTTTCCTACGACCAATTTCTTATTGCCGCCTTTTTCGACTACTATTGATTTCGTTTGCGCATTCTAAAAATGCTGAAATTAATCTGCATTTTTGTCGCAGTTTTAGCAACCTTTTCCACTGCCCAACGGACCAACCGTCGAGTTGCCACTACAACTACGACCACCACCTCTGCCCCAGACCCTGATTACGTCGATGGACCTGATGTTGTTTCGACTACGGTCGCTCCGACCACGCCTACGAGGCTTACGACGGTCGCCCGAAGGGTTCAGGCGAAGGTCAACGTGCGACCGGTCAGTCAGACAGTCAAGGCGCCGGTCGTCACGGCGGGAGGCTTCGCTGCTGCGTCCTCCTCTTCTCGGAGAACTCCCGTGAGGGGCTCTGTGCTGGTCGGTCCGTTGTCTCCGCAGTCGCAGGATCCGTGGGCTGCGTTGGACAGCTTGCGCGGCAAACAGGCGCTAAATTCAGATGAGATTATGGAGGTGATGTTGGCGGCTAATCCGGGTGTGGATTTCCCCATTTTGTCAGAGATCCCCGAGCCTGTGGGTTTTCAATGCGCCAATCAGAAGCAGCCGGGATTTTACGCAGACCCCGACTTCAAATGTCAAGGTGATAGGACGTTTTTTGTGATTCAAAACTGAGAGTGTTTTCTACCAAAGAAAAATTGATCAGTATAATGTATTTTGAATATTAATTAGTTGTGATCGTTAAATCAGCTGCTAATCTTAAATGTTTTATATTATGAATCAAACAAACTGGAAGCGAATTTGCATTTATATTTAAAATCTTGTAGTGCACTTTAAATATTATTTTATTATATATTATGTTATCAAGTTGCCAAAGCTGTGGTCGTTAATTAACTTAAATTTTAATGATTGTTATTATTTAATATTTTTTGTTATTTCTATTACTGATTATGTAACTACGTTGCCAAAACGGCTTTTTGTATTATTTCAATTTCCATCATTTTTATTCTCTCCTTTAATTTTTTTACTGCTTATTAAAAACAACTTCTCTCTCCTCTTCTGTTGCCGATCCATGAAGATGTGTTATGGTATCTTTCAGTGTTTCGTCGCTGTGACCCCAACGGAGTACTCTACAGTTTTCTGTGCCCCAACACTACGGTAAGACAAATTGAACGTTTCATCACCCCAAGTAAAGGCAAATAAAATCGTTTAAAACTTGACCTGGGTGACTTGACTTGTAATTCAATGACGCATTTGCTCGTAGATCTTCAATCAGATCACTTTGACGTGCGACCATTGGTACAACGTGGATTGCTCCAGGTATGTTCTCTAACATATATTATGCGATCATACATGAACCATTTCTATTTAATAGAAAAATAATGAACATAATTTTTGAAAGAAAAATAGTAAGTGGTTCGTGACTGTTGTAAAATAATATTCATATTGTTTCGCAAAATATTTGGGATCCCATAACGACCAACCACAAAATGTGTGAGCCTTCTATTTCTATGCGTATCTAATTTTATCCTTAGGTCTGTGGGCTTCTACGACTTCTCCAATGCACGATTATACCACGAGAATTGGCCTCTCCTCGGGAGCATCAGTGCGAACTAATAATTATTCCTCTACATCATTGGCTTTTAAAGATAAATCTTCGTTTCGGTGGCTATATGAACAGCTTGAGTCATATAATGAAATGCGACACGTAAAAACTGCGCTTAAAAATACCGGTTTGAAGGTGACTTTCAGGCGTGGGTTGTTTTTTAAACATCAGCAAGACAAAACAAATATTATTGTCCATGTTGTCCGTTCTGATTAGCCCATAAAAATCAGTCGTATTTTTATTTAGAAATCGATCCATGTGCACGAAAACAGTTTGCACATGGTTGGATCTAGCTTTCAAACCAACTGTGAGATTCTTGCTGGTAGGCGAACTGAATGGCTGCATAGTTAATTGTTTCTAGTCATCCTGATCCACTCTCTACAGAGGTCCAGTCTATACGTACTATGAGGTTTGCAAAGTCGCCGGTTGAACTATAAGATGACAGGGGCTTCCCGGGCAGCCCAGGTAGTTGTAACTTTGTCCCACTCCCTCTCTTTTATTCTCCCTTACTGCGTGATTTATCACATATGCTTTCAAATAGCGCTGGCTTCCGTTTCCGTGAAGTGTAATGAAATCTTTACCTGATTACCTTAGGTAATTCTGAAAATGTCAGTTTTGTTAATATCTTTTTTCTAGTCCATTATTCAATCTAGTTATCCAGAAAATGCCATAATGTATATGTTGTTGATATAGGACTTAATCGAACCCCAAGCATAGCGTCATCCCACCGTCAGTGGTCATTAAATTTAAATTTAACCTGTTGTAAAATTGCAGATGTCTGCACGAACAAGCTCGTGCATTATTACGTGATAGATGTAATAACTGAAACTTTCGTTTAATTACGGTGCCTAAAACATTCTCGCTCACCAATCCTTGAACCGATACAGGAATAAGTTCACAGCGCGGCGACAAATGAGTGCGTCGCTTACTCGCGTGATCTACTTCTCCATCCCAGAATCACCAGCGATATTTTCATTCCCTTAAAAAGTGGGCCTTGTCATGCTTTTTTTTCGCCTTGCCACAGACAATCGCTACCACAAAATGAACTACTCCATGTTCCATCCATCGATAGTCAACCTGTCACGGGGCACTAACGCAACCTCCCACAATGATACCCTCGATCTTTTCAACCTCATCTGGGGAGGCCGTGAAAATTCCATTAAGGTGTGGATGATCTTCAGCAGTATTGTCTGCGTCTCAGGAAGCCTGTTGAATCTCGGCATTCTCATCACTTTGATCACTCTGACAAAGATCATTTATTCGGCATGCCGAACCCAGATGGCCCATCTCATTGTCATTGACCTCATACAATGCATGGTGACCATTCCACTGGACCTTCTTGTCAGCTACCCAAGGCTGCTCACCCCGTTAGAATGCGGCCTCAGCAGGCTGCCTTTTCTCATGATCGAATGCTCCGCCAATTGGGCAACTCTTTCGGTGGCAGCCAATCGCTTTATTGCTCTGGTTTTTCCCACGTACTATCGACAAATGTGCCTCAACAAATGGTTTAATGCCGCAGCAATCGTCGTGCCCTGGGTTATAGGGTTCCTTTTAATTTCACCGTATCTTGACGGTTACGGGGGATATTATGCCATGGATCCTCCGTGGTACCGCTGCTTATTTTACTCGACGGGTCGATTCCCGCAAGGAAATACCATTTATTTAGGATTCGTAATGCCCATGACGATTTCAGGGGTACTACACGTATCAATGGGCTTGAAAATGGTCGTTCCAAGGGTGTGGAACCGGCAAGTGATGGACATGGTGGTGGTAACTCCGGCGTTGAGTCGTCGAATTACAAATCGGCTTGATCTAGCGCGTATGCTGTTTGTCGCAGCGTTTTTCTATGTCCTGTTCTACCTGCCGAACCCCGTATTGGGGTGGTTCTATCCCTGGCTGTTTGTGGGGTCTCCAATTGGGCGTATGTGGCTGCGAACAGTGTACTGTATGGGCTTTCTTGTCAATCCGGTAAGAATAAAGGGCTTACAAAGGATCAGTCACCAGTGCCAGTCTCAGATGGCGGGTAATCTTTTTTCCCGAAAACCTATAACCTTAAGATGTTTTTAGAAAATATTACTCGCAGGAGACAAGACCTTGTTCAATTGGATGCATTTAAGAAATCGGACAATAACGGGAAGATCCCAGAAGCAGCAGAAAACACCTTTTTCAGAAATGTTTTTTCCTTTCACTATTTTGAACCCAACTGATTCAAAATTTAATTGCGTATCGACTGGGGTCAGTTTAAGTTTTTTGGCAAACGTGGGGAGGAGTTACGGCTTTTATTCAGTAAAGCATTCCTGTTGTATGCTGGCCAGTGATCTGTAATCTGGTCAATGGACCGTGACACTGGGTTCCATCCGTGCCTATAACTCCGTTCACTCATTTCCGACTAGTTTTTTGCCAATGCCAGTTTATTAAAAATCAAAGTTTAAGTCGGTGAATGTCAAAAAATGAGAAAAGAGAATTTCAAAATGTCTGTTTATTGCAACGATTTTACAATTTCTTAAATTTTTCCAATTTGAACAGGGCTCTTTCCCGGCAAGCAATATTTTCTGAATTCAAGTTCTGGGAATATGTTCTGAAAAAAAGTTTGACCGGCATCTGAGACTGGCACTAGTAACTGATCCCTCGTTAGTTCAGGTGGGGTTTTCAATGTCTAGTATTGTCGCTTCTGCCTGACTGATTTTTATTTTTCAGATCGTATTTCTGACCATGTCTCGAAAATATCGATCCGAGTTTGAAACGCATTGGAGGAATTTCATTGCAATTTTAATGCGGCATTTATACCCGTACCATTGTTAATGGTTTCTCATTGTTGACCCGCGTTCGGTCGCATTGCAAAACTATTTTATCATACTATTCACAAGATTGATTTGAGCAATTATTGGCTTGCTAAAGAAGTTGTCACTAGGAATTGCAGCCGACTAAAAAACTTGTTCGCCTTCCGGTTTCGGTTCAGTTTTTTACCAGATCCGCCAGCTTTTTTTCGTCCGGTTTGTGGCGGTCTATCTCCATCTGGAATCAGTTTTTCTCTAATCCGTGTCAACTGAAAGTGTTACAACCAGTTCGACCCTGACTTTTCCCCTTATACGGTTGCAACAGACTTCTTTCTTGTCAGTCTTTTCTAAAACGGAACCCGAATAACCGATGGAACCGGCTTAGTTAAACGGTTCGATTCAGTTTTCTACTCCCTGGTTGTTACATAATATGCTACACTTTGACTTGGATGGAGGATGACCCCCTTCCCTGAATAACTCACATTTGTTGAAGTATCCAATTTTCCCATTTCCATCCCGTTTTCCGGGAGGGATTTATCAATAAACACATTACCATTTTGGAAAATGGGAGCAATGGGAAGCCGATAAAAATAATGGAACAGCCCCGAAAGGAAGTGGGGGACTTGAGAAGGTTGAGTCTAGTTTTGGCTTGGTTTAGGTCTGGTTTAGGAGGATAAGGTGCGATTTCTGTAATATACATATATAGAAAGATTACTCCCAAGCGCGGAAATCATCCCCACAAATGACAAAATTTTGGTATCTAGGGTACGGCGCGGGATTAAAAGCAAGGACCGTTAGGTAGCAAGTTACGATGGAACTGAATCCGACGCACATATGGTCAGCCCTCCCTTAGATATACTAAATCTTAAATTCTCCATAAATTTGCATATGCCTTCACAAATGAGGGCCTGCATAAATTGCGCGGTGGAGTGAATTAAATAACAGTTCCGTTCAATCATGAGGGAGCTCAATGTCTTCGAACGTCAACAGCGGGGAAATAACGAATACCTGATCCCATGCTTGCGTGATCAACTTCACTATCCCTGAGACGGACTGCATTTTTTCTTGCTTCTTTCTCTATTTCACACAGAAAATCAGAACCATAAAATGAATTATTCCGTGTTCTCTTCCCCCATGGTCAACCTGTCGCGGGGCACCAACGCAACCTTCCACAATGGTACCCTCGACCTTTTTAAGCTCATCTGGACAGGACATGAAAATTCCTTCAAAGTATGGATGGTCTTCAACAGTATTATCTGCGTCTCAGGAAGCCTGTTGAATCTCGCCATCCTCATCACTTTGATCACTCTGACAAAGGTCATTTATTCGGCAATCCGAATCCAGATGGCCCATCTCATTGTCATTGACCTAGTGCAATGCATGGTGACCATTCCACTGGACATTCTTGTCAGCTTCTACCCATGGCTGCTTACCTCGTTAGAATGTGCTTTAACAAGGCTGCCTTTTCTCATGATCGAATGCTCCGCCAATTGGGCAACTCTTTCGGTGGCAGCCAATCGCTTTATTGCTCTGGTTTT
>LRSR01000829.1:0-32473 GCA_001579985.1 Hypsibius dujardini
CATGGGAGCTGTATATAGCGTGCCGGCACTTCGAATGACGGGTAATTTCTTCATTATCAACCTCGCTCTTGCCGACATCCTGGTGACATCTGTCACCCAGCCGGCCAATATCCTTGGTACGTGGAACTTTCCTATTCTATGAGCCATCTATTTAAAGCGCAGAAAGCTGATCGATCGGTCTCATCCGTTCGGGTTTTTTTTTATTGGAATTTTTTTTGCCAAGCGATCAAGGACAACTCAGACTTCTAACGACGCTTCAGTATAATATGTTCTCTCATGTGTCGTTTCGCTGTTTAAAGGGGCATTGCGGGGCGAGCGATGGTTCCAAGAGCGACCCATTTTCTGTTCTGGTACGTGCGTTGCCAAATGACGTCACAATGATGCGGACGTGCGCCGCCAGTCACAGTTATTAAAAGTCAAACTGAGAAACAGGTGTTTTTTTTAGTGATTGGAACGCTTTGTGCAACGGGATGCATTTCCTCGACGTGGAACATTTGTATGATATCAATCAACAGGTAATCACAACGACCACAGATTTTTCAATTCCCGCACCACTTTGCGTTATGGCTCGGGGCTTGATTGATTGATTCATCAGTCAATCAATCAAGCCCGGGATCATAAGACAAAGTGGTGGGGAAATGTTCCTCCTGGGTGCGAATGGGTGCGCTCCTCGTTCTTTAGGTACATTCTGATCTGCCACAACGACTGCTACCACCGCGTCTACACCAAGCGCAGGACCCTGCTCCTGTGCCTGGCCGTGTGGGTCCTCATCTACAGCATCGAACTGCCGAACCACGTGGGATGGGGCGACAAACGGTTCTCGGTGGTGTTCTTCGTGTGCACCTTCGCCAACCACGTGCACTCCTACGCGGTCTTCTTCATCGGCCTGGGTGTGCTGGTGCCGGTGGGGGCCAGCTTCCTGGCCTACCTCGGCATCTACTGCAAGGTGCGCCACTCCGCGCTGGTGCAGCGCCGGGCGAACCGTCGGTCCATGGAGAGGACGCTTCGCGCGGAGCATCCTGACGGTGCTGTTGGCGCACGGCAACAGCTCCATCAACTGCGTCGTCTACGCCGCGTCCATCGACCACTTCCGCGAGGGCTACTGCAAGCTCCTCGGCATCAACGCGCCCGTGAAAGGCAGGCACGTCGCGGCATCCCTGTCGGCGGAGGGGAACGCGGTGATGGACCTCAGCCTGGATCTCCCGATGGCGCGGATGGGCAACGGGAAGAGTGGCGGGCATTTGCAGCAGCCGTTGCTGGACGATTCGGCGGAGACCTCGAGACAACACAATGAACATTCAATTAGCTTGTAAACTGCAGTACGTTTGGTTCTGTACTAAAGATTCGAAGGCTTATTATTAAGAGACGATGAAATTGCCATCGAGCGACCGTCAGTCCGTCCATCAGATCGTCTGATTTAAGGGTCGTAAATCCATTTCGCGCTTAAAACATACACAGGACCGTCCGTCCGTCCAACCGTGTGACCGTCCGTCAGTCCGACCGTCCGTCCGTCCGTCCGTCCACCCGACAGCGTGGTCGTCCGTCTGTTCACCCATCCGTCCGTCCAACCGTGTGACCGTCCGTCCGTCCAACCGTGTGACCGTCCGTCCGTCCGACCGTTCGTCCGTCAACCCGACAGTGTGGTCGTCCGTCTGTCTACCCATCCGTCCGTCTGTCCGTCCGTCCGTCCGTCCGTTCGTCCTTCCATTGTTAGTCTCTCCATATTGCCGTCGGTCTCTATTCCTCCGACTGACCACCTGTAGGTCTGCCACGCACTGATATCGTCCGTTACTCTACCGGATTGAATACTGCAGCTCTTAACTGTAAATGGTCACTACAACCGATTCTCAGTCTCTACGCCGGAAATGAGTCAAAATGGTTCGTCCAGTTTGATGCCTGTCTCACGTTTTTTATCGATATCAGTTGTTGCGATCATCTGTTCACGCATGGCGCATGGTGCGTCTGTCTCTACTGTCTACACTGTTTATACAAACGATTTGACTGAATACTCCCTTAGCGTCGAATACCACAGACAGCGGGTATAATCCGTCTGACTGAAATGAGTTATCTGGAACCTTATATTCTTGGGATTGTACTTTTTGTGGTCAAATTTACCCTGATCCTTGTTATGAACTCAATCCAACTCAACAATCCAAAAATGGACCGTTTATTCGTCGATACATCAGGTACCCACTTGCTTTTGATGCGTATGTGCCCAAGTTAAAGCCACCTTTTAAGCTTACCCATAAATTTGCTCAATCAATTGATCGATCGAAAAGAGCTGCTTGCGTTGGCCGGAATTGGCTCGAACTCGGACCCCCCTATTTTGGTGGGCCAAAGCTTAATTTGGGCATAAAAAGAAAGTTTGTGCAACTAATCTACTAATACGACTGATCTTTTTCAGGTTGTCGCGGTACTACGCTGCACATTTTGTTCACGGCAGCACATTGGTTGTTGCGGCCCGGAGGATAGCTCGTCGCGGGCACCTGCGTCTGCACTTCAGCCGCCGCGCAAACATGGCCCGGGAAAAGCCAACGACAGTGTTAGGCCTCCGTCCCTACTACGACGGAAGGACCTGAACATGCAAGCTATTAGACTGAATAATAGGAGAAGAATTGTGGTAAGACTTTACTGGTCGGGAAGAGTAGAGGTGAAAGGAAGCAACTCTCTCGGATTACTGTAGAACACACGCTTATGAAGTTAGGATGAATCTGACGTATTCGTTCCTACCGAAATAGCGGAATTATGTACGTGATAATAGCTGAGTAAGTACATCATAGAATGCGAGGGTATATAGGAATGAGTTAACTAGGTAGATAGACTGTAATATTAGTACGTGTTGCGTAACTGTTGGGTACCACCCAACGACGGGTTACCGTCATACGAAGAAGTCATGCTGACATGACACCGCGTGGGACAGATTGATCGGGGGGGGGGGATCTTGTCTTTACTTACAAGGGGTCAATTAGCTCTGTCGAATTCGGATCGCGCCTGAACTTTTTTCTTGCTTACTACCTCCCCCATTATGATTTTAGAAAATATGACTCACGACAATGGGGTTCCTGTTCAGTGGGAAAAAAATCAGGGAGAACCCAAGCGCAGCACAACATCGCTCACGGTCACTTGATTGATTGATCAACGGATTCCAATCTTGAGTTCTGTCGTTGCAAACGTTGACTGTCATACTCACTTGATTGATTGATTGATTATGACTGTCGACTTTTAGAAGGGATTCTAAGATTCTGAGATGAAACGCGGTGAAAAACTGTGATTTGGAGAAGAGTGGTAACTTTTTTTGGGGATAAATCTACTTGAGCACCTCGGGGTGGACTGAGCCGCTTCTGAACTTCGCTGATCAGGTGACGCGGTGCGATTGATTGAAAAAGCAAATGAACGAAGATGCAGCCAGAATCGATGACGATAAGTGACTGATTGACTAAAACTGGAAGATCCTGCTCGGCCGGAGAGCAAACAGAAAATTGCAGTGCCGCTTGGGTCTTCAACCTGTTCAGGGTGGAATAACTTCGATACGTCACCCGAGATCGGTTATCCATACAAAATGCTCAGCCAAATTAGGCGTCTGATTGCGAGAGCTCCGGTGTGCGAGGAACGATCGAACATCTGTCGTGAAATCCACGTTACGTCTTCCTCCGCAGCAAACACACGCGAAGAGAGCCTCAAAATCAACATGCCCTTCACAATAAGCGATAAACCGAGAAATTTCCCAGTCTCCAGTTCGAGCAGTGCTCATCTTCAATTCCTCTCTGTTTCATCCCCTTCTTAATACCCGGAACAGAAAAAGGTTTTCGCGTCCCTGTAAAGGCAAAGGTCACCAACTGCAAATCCATTCAGGCAAAGGTCACGAACTGCAACTCCATTCAGGCAAAGGTCACCAACTGCAACTCCACTCAGGCAGTGCTGTGTGTGTCTGTGCATCCGACATCCTTGTGATATATTGCACATCTACTTCAACCTTCCAGCTGATTTCTTGCTTAATGGACAACTATTTCCCATCCATCCTGATGTTCCTTTTCCTGTGCGGGAGTTGTGTCGCTGGAACGAAAACCTTCAATCCCTACACGCCGCGTCTTCGGCTGACACGAAGCGCAGCCACGGCCAAGACCTGGCCTCCCACTGGCCAGCCGGCTGTTCGTCCGTCCGTGGCAGTGACCGACGTCACTGCCTGTCTGCTGCTGGAGCGCGGGAACCCTCGTCTGCTGTATGATTACGACAAGGCCGCAGCCGGAATCGACCTCGCCGTGGAATATGTCAACGAGAACGTTCTGCCGCCCAGTCTGCGGCTGAGGGTGGAGCGTCGGGACATTGGCGGGTCCTGCGGCACGAAAAGTAACATCATTAACCAGGCCATGAAGCTGTGGCAACAAAAAGTCGACTGTGCGGTGTACATCGGGCCGGGCTGCGGCGCCACCGCCGAGAGCTTGTACAATTTCGCGGACTTTTTCCACACGCCCATTATTGGATGTCCCGCTGCCGGTAAGTGTGCCAATGAGGCTATCGAGAACGACCTTTTCAGCTGGATGTTTCAAATGTCTTGGACTAATTTAAAATTCAATGAATTCACAACTTTTAATTCAAATAATTTAGACTATGCGAAACTACGAGGTATCTACGGTATTTGCACTTCAAAGCAAAACTCATGAGAGCATGCGTACAAGAGTATTAAGCGTTTTTGCATCTATCGAGGGTGGCCTGCACTGTTTCATTGAAATCTGCCGTTATCTGGCGTAAGCGGGTCTTTAGCTGCTCTGACGTCATCAGTTTCATCATGTTCCCTTTGCCCTCCCTCGTTTGGTAGATCAGAATGGTGTAGGTGAACAACATTCCGATCATCTACAAGAAAAACGCGTTAAAGTTCTTCAAAATGGCTATGTCTGTGTCTGTGTGTCTTTGTCTGTGTCTATGTGTGTCTGTGTCTGTGTCTATGTCTGTGTCTGTGTCTGTGTCTGTGTCTGTGTCTGTGTCTGTGTCTGTGTCTGTGTCTGTGTCTGTCTGTCTGTGTCTGTCTGTGTCTCTGACTCTGCTTCTATAATCAGATATAGGAGCAGCCAAACTTACCGTAGCCAGAAATTCTTTAGTAATATAAAAGAATCCCCCTCCAGAAATCGCCATATTTTTCCAATTTGATTCGCCCAAAAATGCTCGACATTCTTCGTCCACTGCCTCATCGACACAGTCCGCATGAATCCCATGGAGAGCCTTCCTCAACGCGGACTCCTATACAGATACGCTTTGAAAAGACAACGAACCTGAAGCACCGTCACATTACCGGTACCTGACTGGAGCAGTAGAGGAAGACTCCCATCCGTGAAGCGGCGTTCCCGAACACCACAAACATATGCACGTACATAGACAGCAGCCCCGATTGCGCGTCGATGTACCGCTCTTCGTAGTCCTCTTGCGTTTCCCCGTCCTCCTTGACCCAACGCCGCAGCAGTGTCGCGATGAAGGACACCATCGTCACGAGGTCGCGCAACGCTGTGGCTAGGACGATCGCAGAGAAGACGTCGTTTATCCCGAGGACGATTCCCCGGAGTCTTCGGTAACTCAGCCGAGATCGTTGGAGAACCTTTAAGAAAAAGGGTTTCCAAAAATCAAAAATCAATCAAGAAAAGCTTTGATTTCACGACTTTTGCGACTTTTGCGACTTTTGCCCCACTCCCCTTCAGTTGATGATCAACAGCTTGTTGCGGTGAAAGCCGTTTGACGTCCCGCTTGACTTGATTAGCCGTACTGGCGACCGCGTAGACGAGAACGACCAGAAGGTGTTGCATCCAGTCGGAGTTGATGAAGACAAGCACTGCGACCGCATCCCAGATAGTTATGCCGTAAACCGAAAGTCTCATCGGCCATTCGTTCGATGGATACACCAACACCTCAGTAAGGTTGTAGTTCGGTCCCGCCACAGTTCGGCCGTATGAGTAGGTGTACCAGTACTGGGCGAAGTTGACGGACATGGTGCAGATTGTGTACCAAACGAAGCAGGGAACGAGGATAAAACGCACTTTTTTGATGTCCCTTTTAAGCATCACCTAAGGGTGTTGCATATTATGCAATAACATCACATCACATTACATTACATTACATTACATTTCATTACAATTTACATTACAATACATTACATTACATTACACTTCATTACATTTACATTACATACATTACATTACATTACACTTCATTACAATTTACATTACAATACATTACATTACATTACACTTCATTACAATTTACATTACAATACATTACATTACATTACACTTCATTACATTACACTTCATTTCATTACAATTTACATTACATTACATTACACTTCATTTCATTACAATTTACATATTACGTTACATTACATTACAGCACATTACATTACATCACAATACAATACATAACATAACATACAATACATTTCATAATATATTGCATTATTATATTATGATGGTAAGACGTAACGTATATCATGCAGATTTGTTTTGTAAAAAATGTTTTCAAAAATTATTGGAAAGAGCTATATTTATATTCTTTTTGAAGATTCCAATCCAATGAATGGACATTTTTTTACTGTGTAATCCGTAATCCTACGGCTTACCTGATTCATGACGTGTTCGATCGTCCGAACTAACGGGACAAACTTGTGGCTGTTCAAGAGAAACAGCACGAGAAGCAGGGGCGAGTGAATGACGTCACACAGGGAGAAAAGGAAGGTAATCAGCTCGAAAAACTCCAAGTTGGTCAACAATTTCCGCCTCATTTCCCACTCAGAAGCTACGAAAGCGGCATAGCTAAAGCCGCTAAACAGAACGATTCCGACGGACCAGAGAACGAGTGGCACTTTCAGTGGAGGCGACGAAGAACTGCGTGCCGAATACACCGGGACGGGGTCAGCTGACCGAGGGTGTGCACCGATCAGCTGGAGGAACCGATACATCCACGGCTGGAGAAGTTCCTCATCACACGGAACATCCTCCGAATAATGCGGAAAGAATTCCCTTTTCGGCGACTTTAACGGGACTTTTTGAGACGGTCGTCGGTGGATCTGATAAGCTGAATCGACGATGCCACTCATTGTTTCTAACCCTTGTAAATAAAAGCGAGAGGAAAAAACCCCGAAAATCGTAAAAATCATAAAATAATAAAAACGTGCGCTTGATCGAAGAAACCGAGAAAATTCGCCAATAATCTTTTCGTGCTTAGACTGTACAGTTTTCACATTAGTCTAAGCACAAAAAGGTCCCTGGCGAATTTCATCGCTTATGTCGATCAAGGCCGCGTGATGATGTGACACTCTAGTCTAGTCCCGGGAGGGGGGGAGGGTATAAAATATGCATTGTGCGCCAGTAATCAGATGTTGAAATTTTTGATGACCCTAATTTCGATCGGATGTCAGGGGGCGGAGCTATGCACGAAATCTGTTTTGGATAACTTGAAATGGGCGTGAAATAATTAATTGTTCGATTACCATCATGTAAATCATAAGATGCGACCATCGATTGCTTGATTGACTGACAACGCCATTGATTTAGGGCAACTGATCGATTGATTGTGTAATTGTCCAATGCAGATCCAAAACTCCGCGCGAAAACGTCTGTGTGTTTGACGAAGCGGAAAAACTCAAAAACAATTTCTCTCCAGCGTTACCGATGTTGCCATTGAAAACCCATCAAAACTAATAAAAAAAAATTGTCTAAAGACATTGCCACTCAAAACCATCGCCAGTGATGCCATTCAAAACCCACCAAAAAATTCGTCTGTAGATATTGCCATTCAAAATCTATCGCCAGTTATTTCAATCAAACCCACCGATACCCATCGAAACCCATCGAAACCCATCGAAACCCATCGAAACCCATCAAAACCCATCAGAACCCATCGAAACCCTACAAAACCCATCGAAACCCATCGAAACCCATCGAAACCCATCAAAACCCATCAAGAGATTCATCTAAAGATGTTGCCATTCAAAACCTACCGCCAGTGACGTCAATCGATTCAGAAAATTGTTTAGAGTCAGAAATGAGCAAACTTACTTCAAATTGAGTGTTGTGGGCAAACGGCCAATCAGAGCGCTGTAACTCCGTTCCCTGACCTCTGATTAAAATGTGGCTAATCCCAATCGATTCAGAATAATGTTTTGAGTCAGAAATGGTCCAAATTTCTAAATTCTGAATACTGTTCCTAAACTAGGACGTAACTCCCGGATGAGCCCTTACCTTGATTACCTTCGGGACGCTCGCAGCGAGAGGATGATCTTGTGGATTCGAGCATTATTTGCTCTTCTATCATCTGTCAGTTTATTCGCTTCGACTCGACTTCTTCTTCAATTACGCAGCAAGTTGAATTTATTCAAGCGCGGAGAACAGTTTCCGATACAAATTTAAAGGTTGCCTAAAGTTGCAAGCGACGTGTCGCGAATCTCGCTGCATTACTGTAATTAAAATGTGCCTTAAATCGGGAAGAGATATTTTTCTCCCTTTTACCTGGCCACCTGGTTATCATATTTTTCTTTAGGCAGATCCATTAAACAAATTAAACTTTGTTCCCAAACAGAACTGGGTCTAACGGCATTGGCATCGGACTACTTGCTGATCATGCGCATTTCCGTCAGTTACTCTTCCACAGCGCGAGTGATGTTCCGCTTCTTCCAGCAGTTCAACTACACCGACGTGGTCTTTTTTATCGATGCTAACGACGAGTTTTACGGACCGATGGGCGATGTGATCGAGGTCACGATGAAAAATGAGATGCGGGAGTTCTTGTACACGACGAAGTTTCAAGACTTTAATGGCTCCAAGGACGGCGATGAAGTTTATCGGAAGCTTCTCATCAATGCCCATCAAATTTCTCGAGGTGAATTCTGGCTATTGCTTGTTTTACGAACTGTCATCAATACACATCAGTATTGTGAAACGAAGTGGAAACAACAGTGCGTCTGTGTCTGTGTCTGTGTCTGTGTCTGTGTCTGTGTCTGTGTCTGTGTCTGTGTCTGTGTCTGTGTCTGTGTCTGTGTCTGATAAACGGCAGAGACCCTCTATCAATGGCATTAAATCGTTTCAGTGCACATTATTTTGGGAAACTCAACCATTGTGCGCAAGTTTATGGTATGCTAAATAGCACAATTACGCTCGTAGATGGCTACCTACAAAGTATATGTTTATACGGTAATGCGCTCTATTTGACAGCGTATAGCTACGGAATTCGGATACACGGATGGAAATACGGTTTGCAAAAACCATTTTCACCATTCTGCAAGCAATAATACAATTTTAATCCGTCGTCATTCGACATGGTGTAGGTGTTTGCGGCGCTTCAATTGTTCGACGACCCAGCATGGGGAAATTTTACTTGGAATATGAATGATGATTTCGATTCCGTAAGCTTGATAATCATGGAATAACATTGCAGACTTGGTTCATTATTTGACCAGGCTCACAGACACAGACACAGACACAGACACAGACACAGACACAGACACAGACACAGACACAGACACAGACACAGATACGGATACTGATTCGATCTTTATCTTCTTATAGTATGCCTTTAAGGCCTATCAAACACTCGCAATCTTCAGCTTGATAGAGTCTGTTTCGAACGCATTGGATGTTTTCCAACACCAAGTGATTGAGAAGTCTAAAAAGAACTACAACTATACCTATCCCATTGGGGCATCGCAAGCACTCAGTCCGGTCGTCACCCACGTGTACGATGCGTTTGTGCTGTACGCAAATCTGGTGTCTGACTTGATTACTCAAGGCAAAGACTACCGCGATGGAGAAGGTATTTGCTTGATGGCGCAGAGTCAGGTCAGGTCAGTGTAATAACCGCAACTTTAACGCTGTCTTTTCCGTTTTCAGCTGTCGGAAGTCTGGCGGCAAATTATTCCTTCTACAGCCCATTAAACGGCAATGTCCAGCTCGACAGTAATGCTGATCGTGTCATGTCTTTTGTTCTCAAAACTATGAGCTCAAGCACGGCTGGAAAGTACCAAGTAATGTCCACCCTACTGTGTATATGCTTAATTGCAGAATCAACTCTGATAACAAACGAACTGGTTAATCTACGAAAAAGCCTATGGAAGAAAAACGGAACAAAAAAGGAACAAAAAAGGAACAAAAAAGGAACAAAAAAGAAACCAAAAAGAAACAACAAAGAGAAAAGGGAACAACAAAGGGAACAACAAAGGAACGAGAAGGAAAAAAAAGGGAACACAGAAGGGAACGAAAAGGAACAAACAAAGGAACAAAACGAATAATTTTGTACTTATTTAATTCACAGGCAGCGATTGAATTTGACTCGGATGGCAACATGAAGTTACTCGGTGCGCCCATGAGTTGGCCGGGTCAAATTGGGATGCCGCCGAACGTCCCGGAATGCGGCTTCAAGCATAATATGTGCAAAGTCAAAGGTGTGTTTCGATTGGTCAAGGAGAAACGCGAATTGCTTGACTAAAGGCGCACGTATTTACGTGTAGTTTCTTGATTTTAGTTCGGGTCATTACGAAAGGCGAAATCGCAGGCGCAATCATCGGGTCGCTGTTGATCTGCGGGACCATCGCGGCGGCTGGACGTTACAGTCGAAAGAAGCTGCAGAACACGCTGGCGGATCCGTTCTGGTGGAAGATCTTTGTGGGCGATCTCTACATGCCCGGAAAGAACGGCGCATTCGGGAAGTCCATGGCCGACGGGCTCGGCTCAACCGCGCAATCCTCTGCCAAAATTCCGGCATGTTAAAGCGTGAAAATTGTGAAAATTGGCCAACACTTTTCGCTCGTAATTAAAAAATGAAAAAAAATGATGCATTCCGTTAGTTCTGAAAAATTTGCGCAGCAACTAAATTGATGGCGCACTTTTAATTGCAGACGGAGGACGGTGATGAAATTACGGTGCAAGAAGAATCCGATGACCGTCATCACACCGCACAGACCGCCATGACGTTGGCCTTCTACAACGGGGCAACAGTGAGCCTGCAGGAACTGCCCGAACCGAAGCAACGAGCTACCCCGGATATAGTGGAGGAAGCTGCCTCGGTAAGCAGACAGACAATTTAAGTACTGTAAAAGTCCTCTTATTTTGCCTACGTCACAGGCGCGTTTGAACACGTTTGCCCCCATAACGAAAGTGTTCCGAGACAAAGCACAGAATAGAAACGCGCCTGTGACGTACGCAAAATAAGAGGACTTTTACTGTACTGTAGAGTCTCGACCCATCCGTGGCACCTACGTCATCACACAGTAAAAAGCGACCATTTTGATTGAATGCAAAAAATGTGCGAATCACAAGACCGCACATGTCGATTGATTGATTGCGTAAGGCGGAGTATCACAAGTGGCGCCTTGACAACAACGCTCAAACGAAAGGAGGATACCTAAAAAAACCTGGCCGGCAGGACTTCATCAACATGATTTCTGCGGCTTGGGGAAGTAGCTGATTTTGATACTGTTCGGCATTATTTCGTGAAAGCCGAAATAATAGATAAGAATCAAATCAGCGGTGAAATCGGCGATGAAGTGGTCGGTGATGATGAAAATCAAGACTTTTTAGAAATGAGCTATTTTGCCGAGGAAGAGTTTGGTGAAGGATCTGGTGATGGTGAAGAGATGGAGTCAAATTTGTAAATGTAATAAAGTTTTATATTGATATTGCTCGATTGATTGATATTTTACAGCTCCGAAATTTTCGGTCAGCAATTAGGGGAGAAACAAGCGCTTGATTGATCGATCGAAGCGTAACAGTTGTTTTCGCCCCCCGGGTCTGATTTACTGGGGGGTCCAAAAAGTGCCACGGATGGGTCGGGACTCTACAGTAATGTATTTCTCCAGGTCCGAAGGGACAGCTAAGCGCCGCCCTCGTGTCACGCATCAAATACACACACACTCACGCACTCACACACACGGTGCAGGTGCGGGCCGTGTGCAGGTACTGCGATAGATAGCAGCGACTGCGCACGAGCTGTGTGACGTAACGTGTGCCCTACTTGTACCTCGCGCCCTCCTTTCCCTCGCGCCCTGCCTGTAGCTCGCATGCGATACAGTCGTACGAACTGTGTGACGTTCAATTGGTCCCTCCTGCTCGTTAGCGTGTGCCCTGCCTGTACAGTATGTACCAGTAGCGTGTTCAGTACAAACTTTACGTGTAGAGCGGGCAACCATTACGTCACATGACCCGTGCGCTGTCGCTGTCCATCGAGGAACTACAGCATTGGAAATTGATGGCGATTTGGCAGGCACTGTACACTTAGTTTTGGATGAGGTGTCTGTATTCATAATCCATATTTCTTCTGTATAGATTCGTCGATTACAACACGCAAATCTGCAGAAAGTAATTGGCATCGCAATCAATGACGACAACTTATGCGACTTCATCGTCGGGGAAGCCTGCCAAAAAGGCAGTCTGACTGATCTGCTGTTGAACGACGCCAATCGGCTGGATTGGCCGTTTCGCCATTCACTGATTAAGGATTTCATTGCGGTAATGCGGCTTCCCCTGAAGAATCGAGCGGAGGACCTCGTAAATATTCATACTTTTGACTAATGGCACACAGGGCATGGTTTACCTGCATTCGACTCCAATCGTGTCCACAGGATGGCTGACCTCACACTCTTGCCTGATCGATAGCCGGCTTGTGGGTCGACTGTCAGACTACGCGTTTACGCTGTTTCGTCGAGATGAAGACCTTGAGCCGCCCAATCCCGAACGGACAGATCGTGACTTTGAGCTACTTTTATGGAGAGCTCCTGAACTGCTTCGACGATTCATGCCCGAAAGAGGCTCACAGGTTCTTACTGTGTCTGTGTCTGTGTCTGTGTCTGTGTCTGTGTCTGTGTCTGTGTCTGTGTCTGTGTCTGTGTCTGTGTCTGAGTCTGTGTCTGTGTCTGTGTCTGAGTCTGTGTTCCTGTGCAGTGCTCAGTGCTGCGCGTGATTTCTCGGGTTGCCTGTGTACTAGACATCAATCTGATGAGTTGGTGTTCTGGTTCACAGAAAGGCGACGTCTACAGTTTCGGGATCCTGCTGCAGCAGTTTTTCGTAAGGAGTCTGCCTTACCGAACAACCACACATAAAGTACAGGTTGGAGAAAAATTTAAGGCGATGGAAATCGCGATTGAAGTAAAGAATGGCGCAATTCCCCCGCTCCGTCCTCGGGTCCCTGTTTCGGCGGTTTCGAATGAACTCTATGAGCTTATGGAATCCTGTTGGGAAGAGAATCCGCTGGATCGACCCATCTTTCTGCGCATAAGGACTCTCTTTCGTGCCATCGTTGGAAACTCCGGTGATAACATCGTGGAGCAATTGATTGCCAGTCTGGATAAGCAGGCTACAGAACTGGAACTAAAAGTTGAGGCACAAACAAAGATATACCTGGAGGAGAAAGCAAGGTCAACCAACATGATTCTACAACTATTGCCTAAGTATTCTCCTTTTCCGTATACACAAACATGCTTATCCATCTGTCAATCTGTTTGCCTGCCTGTCTCCCTGTCTGCCTGCCTGCCTGCCTGCCTGCCTGCCTGCCTGCCTGCCTGCCTGTCTGTCTGTCTGCCTGTCTGTCTGTCTGTCTGTCTGTTTGTCTGTCTATCTGTCTATCTGTATGTCTGCCTGTCTGTTTGGCAAGCAGACTGTTGCTCTTGATTATTTTTTGGCATATCAAAAATGTATGTCTGTATTTTTAATTGAATCATTGTTAAGTCTCGTTTTTTAGGGGCATCGGTGTAGCCCTAATCAGGGGTGAGGCCCTGATCCCCGAGATTTACCGTGGGGTCACCGTGCAGAGTAGCGACATAAGCAACTTCTCGGTGTCCACGAAAGATCTCTCACCCACGGAAATAGTGAACATCATCACCCAAATACACGCCACGGTTGACACAATCCTCGAAAGCTCTACGGAGGTTATTTGCATCGAATCTTTCCTCGACGACTTTCTGGTATTTTTAATAAATTTTTCGAATTTAAATAAACAAGGTAAGGTACTATTCACGCTGATTTCTTGTTTTTCCCTTAGACTGTTAGCGGCCTTCCTGTTCCGAACGGAACGCGGCATGCATTTGAACTGTGTTTAGCTGCTTTGGCGTTTCGAAAGGAAATTGGACGGATAGTTTTTGGTCCGGCAAACGAGCTACGGAAACTCCGTCTTCGCTCCGGAATTCACACAGGTACTTTACCGCTCTTTTGGATTGTGTGTTCGTACATCCGTTCCTTCATTCGTTCGTTTGTTCCTTCGTCCCTTCGTTTGTTCGTTGTTGTTTCATGCGTTCGTTTGTTCGTTTGTTTGTTTGTTTGTTCGTTTGTTCCTTCGTTTGTTCCTTCGTCCGTTCGTTGGTTCGTTTGTTCGTTTGTTCGGCCGTCCGTTCGTTGGTTCGTTTGTTCGTTTGTGCATTCGTTCCTGTGCTTAATAGCTTAACCTGTTCAGTTCTTTAACTGACATCTCATTTTTACAGGACCATGTGTTGCAGCCGTTATAGGCGTAAAGCTACCAAAATATTGCATGTAAGTACAGAGGCGGCACCCATCTTCTTCACCCTGTTTTCTAGTTTTGCCTCGGAAGAGAAAGCGAAGCCGGCAACATTTATGGTAATCTTGCTCACTTTCAGATTCGGCGAGACCGTTTACGTAGCGAGACAACTGAAATTTGCTGGCGAGGGTAGTGTGTTTTCTACTTCATAGACAGACCATCAAAATTATACATCCTTGTTTTAAGATTCTTAATTCGCATGTTGCTCTTGTTCAGGAAGCAAAATACTGGTGAGCGACACAACTACGAATCTGCTGGAAGCCATTGGAGGATTTCCAATGGAAGAACGCGGACTTACGAAAATAAAGGTACAAAAAAAAAATTGACATAGCCCTTTTTCTGTCGAACTTTAAATACTACAGAAATCCGATAACTTTAAGAAAACATGCTCGGTTATTTTCACCGGCCAGTACAAAAAATATCACCCAGCCCTATCAGCATTGCGTACCTGACCATACATCTAAGCTGTCGAAAGAGGGCTGAAATCCGTATTCTCTTTTCTTTTGACTAGTGCTTATATTTCACCATTGTTACGCAGATTTCTCATCAAAACCCATCAAAACACATCAAAACACATCAAACACATCAAAACCAATCATTACCAATCAAATCTATCAAAACCCATCAAAAACCATCAAAACCAATCAAAACCCTTCAAACCCATCAAAACCCATCAAAACCCTTCAAAACCCATAAAAAACCATCAAATCCATCAAAACCCATCAAAACCCATCAAATTCGATGCAATCAACAATCAACAGGCTGTAGTCTTGTGTCCGGAAATTCGAAGCAATCAAGCCCAGGCTTTTCTCCATGTGTGTTCTGTTTAACCGAGGAGCGTTCGCCTAAAATTATCGGGTTTCCACAGTAATCTCACACACTTCCCCAATAAAAGTATTTACACCGGAAATATATCGCGAGGTATCGCGAGGTTCCACCTGGAGAGGGTAAATGAAGGGATAAATTTACTCGCGAAATGTTTCTTTTTGCGAAGGAAATTTTGTACCTCCAATAGTAAAAATTAACATCTTCCAATGAATGCCGCGTACAGACGCTTTAACCAGCCAAGTTGAGACAGATTTCTTTTGTACATTTTTTATCAGGTTCCCACTTTTCTGATTTTGTCAAACTTTTTTTTATGGAAACTCATAAATCTCTTTACCAAATTGTGTGACCATCGTACAAGGTCCGGAAGTCAAATGAAAACTAAACGAATTAATATGCGTAAAACAGGAGGACATCCGTCACAGAATATTAAGAGTGCTTCATGCTCATATGTGTTTTTTCTTTTGCAGGGACGAGAAGATAGGATGGCGTATTGGCTCGTCGGAAGCGCCATTTAGTGGAGCATCAGGGGAGGGATTACCGCCTAAGTTCTATGGATGACAACATTCTCAAGGCTGCCTATTAAGCTCCAACAAATTGCACATTCATATATCGAATCAGTCGAGTCAGTTCTTTCATCACTAAGCGTATTCAAAGTTCGCTTATTTGCAGCGTTTATCTCGCTATTTCAAACTCGCTAATCTCCCTGGTTTTGAAGTTAAGCGAGAAAAGCAACCAAGGAGCTGCTTTTTTCGGTTATCTGCTCGCTAATTGTGTGCATCTCTCTTGTGAGTGGTCCATGTGAGTTGAGATCAGCGAAGGAGACACAGCCTCAGGTAAGCCAGAGGGCGTGTCCTCGTATCACCGTTGCAAGGGCGTTCAAAACCAGGGAGATTAGCGAGTTTGAAATAGCAAAATAAACGCTGCAAATAAGCGAACTTTGAATACTTTGAATACCCTTGAATACTTTGGATCTTTAAATACCCTTACTGTCAGTGAATGGGTTTTTCGAGGCCGCGTAGCCAGAAGGTCTCGACTTGCCCTTTACCCTGCAGTCATCAGAATGAATGAATGAAAATGCATGAAAATATTATTTTACGCGTTGGTGCAGGAGCTGTTTATGTTATACGTCACAGACCTTTATGGTGATCAGGCCTCGTGAAGTGAATTTGAGGGAGTCGTTGTCCGAACTAGCCATCGCTAAAGACCGAGTTGAACCACTGACATGAATTCTGTTGGCTGTTAAAAGAAGAGTTTATTTTAATACTCGGACCCGGAGGAAATATTACATTCTGAATTTCAATTCGGGATGGCAAAAAATTAAAATTCTTCGACTAGTTATTTTTTTACTCAATTCAACTCTCCGGATAACTCTCAGACTTGGTTCCAGGTTGAACACTGTAATGAGCCTTCAAAATGGTTGGAATCAGCCTGGTTCTTAAGCTGGAAAGCATGAAACATTCCATTCACTTCACTCTGCCATTTTGACTGGATTACAGCCTACTTTAACCTAATCAAAACAGGCTGTATCCAGGCAGGAACCAGTCAAGAATTATCCGTAGGGAACTTTGTGACTATTTTAGTTTTTTCTTTCAGTTTAGTTTAGTTTTCCCGGCACTATTCCAGTTCAGTGATATTAGGCGTGAAAATAACGTTTACCTGCACCGTGGGATTCCATTCTGCTGGCTGTGTTCATTGTATCCCCAAACCTGTCACCATAAGATCACTACAAGGTCACCAAAAGGTCACCAAAAGGTCACCACAAGGTCACCAAAAGGTCACCAAAAGGTCACCAAAAGGTCACCACAAGCTGCTGAGTTTACTTTGTGGGTCGTTGTTTGGGTTCTGGTGGGCCGTGTGGGACAAGCACACATTTGATTTGTTTAGTTGTTGATTGATTTGTTGGATAACAGAAAAATGCACTGCGCTTGTCGTTCGCGGCGTGTACGTCATAGGTGATAGAATGCTCATAACAAATCAATTCAATCGTATTGACGACGAAATCGTGAAGAAACTGCAATGTGATGCAGAGGATAGTGTCGGAAATAACAACGACAACAAAATGCTTGAGATGTGCAGTAATGTGGCCTAAATCAATCGAAGCTTGATTGGCACGTTTTACCCCTACGACCCACCAGATCCCAAACAACGACCCTCAGAGTAATTTCAGCACGGGCTGCATAGTTCTCTGTGATCCTGCTCTCTCGCCGAGAAGAAAGGGTGAGTTCTCAAAGGTGCAAACTTACAGGCAATACCGGGGCATCCGAGTGCCCACTACTCCTGCAGCCACAAGACCTAAATGTGATTCACAAGAGACCCATTTCAATCACCTTCCACTCCACTACGACTGTCCTTGTCTAACGCGAAAAGACAGTACCTGAATTAATGCCGATTCTTGGACAAACTACGATATCGGCAGCCGCGGAAACAGTCACTGAAGCGCCAGCAATGCGTAATCGCACGGCCAGTTTGCAGACTTCCAACGCGTGACGTTCGCCGTTCCGTTGCGGAATCCCACTTGCCACCTAAGACAAAACCGTTGCTTGGTGCGCACGGAACATTTTTCAGAATAGAATAGGTAAGAATGGGTGCGGCTATTCCGGGAGAGATGCCCACCACATAGGAATCATTGATGGTTTCCACTTTGTATGCGTCGAAATCGGCCACAACCAGATCGAACATCGAGTGAATCTGACTGAGAAATGCCAGGACTTCGTTGGGCGTGTACTGTGAGACAAGATGAGAAAAGGCGGGAATGTCGCTAAAGAGAATGGTCCCACTCTCGAAGAGCTCCGCTTCAATGGCCTCCTGATTTCTCAATTTCTGAATAATCCCTCTGCAAAAGGTCAAATTTATTGATATCACATGAGACAACTAGGTGGTCATTAAAGAGAGAGGCAAACCATCAATGAAGCAGAAGGCAGACAGACAGACCGACCGACAGACAGTCAGACAGGCAGACAAGCAGGGAAACAGACAGACAGACAGGCATGCAGACAGGCATGCAGACAGACAGACAGACAGACAGACAGACAGACAGACGAAACGCGTACATCGGGAGCATTTCTTTGAGGAGGTCGTCGACCTTTTTCATTTCTTCTATCAATTCGTCAGTCCGCAAGGCAACTTCCTGCTCGAGGGTTTCGGCGTGGGTCTGAATGCGGTGCATCAACAGCTCCACCACGGAACGAGATGCGAACTTCAAGGACGTGGCACGTTTTTGTAGATTGGAAGAGGTCGGACGGTTAGATGGGTTTTGATCCAGACAGGATCGCATCAAGGTTTCCACATCTCTTTCCATCCGATTGGCGACTGACTGATTGTCTACACAGTCATGCAACAAGTAGTGAATTGACTACGGTTTGTCACGCGATTCTTGCTCCATGCATGGTAACAACAGAATAATTAAATTTCCGCACACCTTTTTTGACTGTTTGATCACCAAACATTTCCTGCATGATTAATCCTATCGCGCGGATATCATTTTGTTGGTACTCCGATGTGGTGATGTCTTTTTTCGCGGGGAAGAACAATCGCCGGAACCCGCTTCTCTCCCCACGAGCTTGCAGCTTGCTCGTTAGCCGCTGGAATCCCGCCAGTGCAACACGAATAGTGTATCGGTCATTCAGCAGACATATTCCGCTGGATAACTCGCCGTGATACTTAATCTCCGACGTGTGAATGAAATGAAGTCCCTAGATGAACACACTTGTTTATAACGCGTATGTGCCCAAGTTAAAGCCATCCTTCAAGCTTTGGCCCAGCAAAATAGCCCGTAACAGTAAACTCTCCAATCAAGCAATCAATGAACGACTTCCTCCTAGTCTTATCTGCAGGAGATCAAAGGATCAGATTGTTTTAGCACGCAAAGGGAATTACACATCTGTTTTTAACGCGTATGTGTCCAAGTTAAAGCCATTTATCCCAGCCAAGCTTTGGCCCAGCAAAATAGGGGGTCCGAGTTCGAGCCAATTCCAGTTACTGCGTGCTGCTGCATTTTAACGATTGATTGGTTGTTGATTGAACTCCCCAAACCATCGGAAAACAGAACGAAGTAAAATCAGAAAAAAACATTAACCTCGAAATTTTAGAATTTTTTTTATTAAATTAAATTAAGTTTCCGGAAAGAAGAAAAGCCCTGAAGACCAGAGAAACTAAAAACGTTTTTTTTTTCATTTTCATTTTCATTTTTGAGTCGATTTTGTTAGTTTTTATAGTAGCTCCATGGAACGGATGACTCACCTCAATTATATTACCCAAAAGCGTCAGCCGCAAATCCACATCATGAAAGAAGGAATTGTGCTCAAGGGTGTTTTTCAGCGAGCCCTTGGCTGGTCTTTCAAACACCACTGTTAACGCAGAATCGTGCAGATACATTCCATGAAGCTCGGCCAAGCACTGGTGACGTAAGCGTGATAACTATAAATTCAATATTTCCCACTCAAACCACACCCCAATGCTATCTCAATCCACTAGAGCCAGAGGAATATCTCTATTAACAAGGGGGATCACAACATCCCTGGGAGGCGCCCCCCGGGGGGGGGGGGCAACTAACACCCCTGGGGGTTACCGACACCCCTGGGGGGCTACTCACGCCCCTGGGGGATACCGAAACCCTGGGGGGCTTTCGACACCCCTGGGGGCTATGAAGGTTTCTGGGGCTACCGGGGGTTTGGACCCCTGAATCAGCCAATGCATTTATAATAGGATGTAAGGATTCTAAAAATATTAATCCGTATTTTATCGAGCTAGAAATCATAGCTCAACAACGGAAAGTAGAAAAGGGAGGGGGCAAAAATGGAGAAAGAGGGCTGAAGCCACAAGTCCCCTCCCATTCCCCTCTCCCCCTTTGGCAACCAAAAGTGGGAGGAGACAAGAAGGGGAGGGGGGAGTTATAGCCTAAGCTAGGAGGTATTTTTGGTTGTCATTGCATGGTAAGCGAAACGCGCGAAATATGAACCGTTCTCAAGGCCGTTTACCGTGACGATTGTTGCGGAGTACGAGCTGTCCTTGACAAATGTTTTCAGGCTCATTCCATGCGCCAACACTTTGACGTAGACATCTTGATCGCGATATGTCGCGGGAAGCCCGAGTGACGGATGAGATTCCGCCTTCTTCATGGCTCCACTGCCAGGGACCTGCTCTTTCTGACTGAGTGATAATTCAAGTTGTGAGTCAGACCTCAGATTCGTGTCTGACAGCTGGAGCAGAGTATTCTCCACCGTGACACTGCCTTGCTGGTCAGTTATGATGACCTTCTTATGGTCAATCAGGAGATGCGCTAATCGACTGTGAAGCACCTTTAGCCTGAACAGAAAAACAGCCCTACTTTATCGGTAAAATTTAACCTTAAAGACAGTATTCAGACTCTGATATTTTTATTAGATTCTGACCCAAATGACTTTGGGATTGGCATCAGCCGAAGTTTGATCAGAGATCAGGAGCGGAGGAAGAGCATTTTGATTGGTCGCTTGCTCCGGTTGCTTGATTGTTTGATTGATTCACTGGGTAGTGGTATCAGCGCAGCCATTCTCTTGATACTTAAAACCCATGAGTGATGGATCACCGAACGAAGGCTCGCTCGCTCACCTACGCTCGGCGCCCATCACTCATAGGAATCAGAGATGCCAATCAAAACCCATCAAAACCTATAAAAAACTCATCTACAGATGTTGCCATTGAAACCCATCCTCTTTGCGACGGCTCGCTCGCGCTCTGGTCAGTGGTCAGGCTCACAGTCGTCTTAGCTAACCGATCCTTGATCGATTGATACGGTAACGGCATCAGCGCTTCATAAAATACTGTTTGGATCAGAAATTTTCAAAGTTATTGTAATCTGGTACTGTGGCTAAACGACCATTCAAAATGATGTAGCTCCGCCTCCTGACCTTGAATTGAAATTCGGCCGATATCAATCGATTCAGAATATTGTTTTGGCTCAGAAACGGGAAAATGAACTTCAATCTGAGTGCTGTGGGCAAACGACCAATCAGAGCGCTATAACCCCATCCCCTGATCTCCAATTGGAATTCGGCTAATGCCAATCGATTTAGAATAATGTTTTGATAATGATTTATAATTTTAAAATCTGAATACTGTCCTTAAACTAGGACGTAACCACTTTATCGCCGTTTTTAAACGTCCCATAGAGAATGTGTTAAAGACACTTGCTTTTAACGCGTATGTGCCCAAGTTAAAGTCACCCTTTAAGCTTTGACCCGGCAAAATAGGAGGTCCGAGTTCGAGCCAATACCAGTCAACGCAAGCAGCTCTTTTCGATTGATCAATTGATTGAGCAAATTTATGGGTAAGCTTAAAAGGTGGCTTTAACTTGGGCACATAGGCATCAAAAGCAAGTGCGTACCTGATGTATCGGCGAATAAACGGTCCACTTAAGGCGATAATAAGCCATGTTACGCCGACCGCAATTTGCATATCCACTGGAATGATCAAAATTCAATTGCTTCGACGTTTTTTTAATCCGAATATTTTACTCACTTAACAGTTAATCGGTTCTGTTTTCTGTTCTCTATTCTGTAATAGTATCCAAAAGTTTGAATAAAATTTACACTAAACCTAAATTTTCTGTGAGAATTCGTCGAAATGTTATATTTTCACAGCAAAATCCCTGTTAAATTAGCATTTCTAAATAAGCACTCAAGCGAAATTGCATCTGGAATTCCGTTTTTAAAAAAGATAAGCATTAGCTTATCGGAAACTGATCTTTATCTGTCAGTAATGATAATTGGCAAATTACTATTGCAAGTTTTTCCAGAACACATCTCAAAGTTGTTTGAAAAATGATATTTGAAAAATTGATGAATTTGGAACAATTTGATCTTACAGTGGGAGGGGCAGAGTTCGTTGTGCAGCCCACAAAGCGGTATTTCAGCGGGCAAGCTGCTCCATCCAAACCAACTGGCATTGGTCGCGGTAAAGGTCACGCTATTCGACTCGACATCCCACACGAGGTAGGGCTGTGAATGTGAAACATGAAAAGGCAGTAGGGTGAAATAATGCGAAATAACGTGAAATAATACCGATTAACGTGAAATAATACGAAATAACGTGAAATAATGCGAGATAACGTGAAATAATACGAATTAACGTGAAATAATACGAAATAACGGGTAAAGGTCACGCTATTCGACTCGACATCCCACACGAGGTAGGGCTGTGAATATGAAACATGAAGAGGAAATAACGTGAAATAACGTGAAATAACGGGTAAAGGTCACGCTTTTCGACTCGACATCCAACACGAGGTAAGGTTATGAATATGAAATTTGAAAAGAAAATAACGTGAAATAATGCGAAATTTCTATCTGAGCTGGCTGGCATATTAATAACTAACCGCAATGGCCCCTTGGGCGTTAACTCTGGAGATCGTGATAGGAGCCACCAAAGCCCCGTTTTGGTTCATGAACGCGGTGCGTAACTCCGTTTGGTACGTTCGGTTCGTGCACCGTCGGACAAACGCCTCCGCATCAATCCCATGGAGATCCTCCAAGGACTCTTTAAAGTTCTAAGACAACAATTTTACTGCCAGAAGAAAGCCCAATATATGTTGCAGATATGCGCCGCGAAGTGCACAACGAGTAGGGTTGTTAATTCCTACGGCTGAGCCCCAATAAGAGCGGAATAGGAGCGGAGCATGTAGGAGTTTATAGGAGCAGAAAGTGCGACTATTTCTAGGTTGATTACTATGAAAGATCTATTATAGCAATAGTATTATTATTAGCAACAAAAAATTGAACGTGGTATAATTAGCGAAAAGTTCAGCCACCGTAAAAAAAGTGTCGACAGGTCAACTGTACTGTACAGTGTACAGTACACAGTGCCTGAAACGCATAGCTTGTCTATGTCTAAGTGGAAATCCACAAAACCAGCCCAGACCAACTTTTAATGAAACGAATCAGCACTCATTGTTTTAGGCGTTCGAAGGGTTTCATTTAGGCTGTATATTCCTATTTGCTCCTACGTGCTCCTGTTTGCTCCTACGTGCTCCTACGTGCTCCTACGTGCTCCTACGTGCTCCTACGTGCTCCTACGTGCTCCTACGTGCTCCTACGTGCTTCTATTGCTCCTATTGCTCCTACATGCTCCTATTTGCTCCTTACTCCGATCCTACTAGGGTCCGTAGGAGCAGAAAAGGATTAACAACCCTAATTACGGGTACCTGGGCTACGATCAGCATCCATTCCAGTATGCGAACTGGGGCGTAAGGATTCTGCATTAAATTCGGATGAATCATACAGAACATGCAATGTTTTAAAAGCAAACGTGTTAAAGCAGAGGCTATGTGAGATCGGTTTGTACATGTGTACCTGATCTCTTGGGTCCATGGTCCAATTATATCGCCGTAGGTATTCGTCATTCATTTTGCGGGTGTACTCGTAAAAACCACTCCAATTGGCACCGGGTGAGGCTTCCTCAATCACAAGCAGTGACTGGAATCCAGCCAGAGCAAACTGTGAATTGAAATTGATTAGTGAATTGAATTGAGCTTACGATGAAGCCCCTTCTTAGAATTAAATCATTCAATCAAGCGAAAAAGCCTAAGTAAATAAATATTAATATTCCTCCTGCTATTGGAAAAAATTTGGCCGCTGCCTGAGACAGGGTTGAGTTGGATTCCTCCGACGGTCAAGCAAAGGCGTTCTACCACCCCAAGACAACAAGCATGCGAGTTGCGGTTTCAGCTTATAAGAGGTGAACACCGAAACTAAGAGCAGTTCCGCGTAAATCAACAGTCGGGAACAGTGGCGCGCCGAGGCGGGGTGTTTTGTTGATCTAAAACCCTCATCGAAAGTCAAAAAAGTGCCCTAAGAGTTCCCCATTTAGTGAAAACGCCATGATGGAGAATTGTCATGCAATACTGACGAGATCTCTGTTAGATCTCACCAGAATGGCCAGCTATAATTTCGGAACGGAAATATCTGGCGCATTTCTGGCAAGGAAGTCCTCGTGTAATTCTGGCCAGAAAGTTTTGTGTAATTCCAACTAGAAAATCCTCTTGTAATTCTGCTCTAAATTCAGTCGAGATTTTTCTCGCGTGAGTGTCGTGTGATTCTCACCGAATTCTCATTTGCTTCTGGGCAGAAAGTCCGGACAAATGTCGTTAAGAGCTTTCCTCACCAATTCTTGCCCGATCTGAGGTATTCTGAGGCCAGTTCTGAAGCATATCTCATGAAAACATATGAATTTGAATTTGAATCTGAATCTGAATCTGAATCTGAACCTGAATCTGGATCTGAATCTGAATCTGAATCTGAATCTGAACCTAAACCTGAATCTGAAAATGAATCTGAATCTGAATCTGGATCTGAATCTGAATCTGAATCTGAATCTGAATCTGAATCTGAATCTGAACTAATTGCTTTCTCACGTAGTCTGGTCAGAAAGTTTGGCGCTGGTTACAGGCCCTCATGCCTACAGGCCTGAATCTGAACCTGAATCTGGATCTGAATCTGGATCTGAATCTGAATCTGAATCTGAATCTGAACCTAAACCTGAACCTGAACCTGAATCTGAATATGAATCTGAATCTGAATCTGAATCTGAATCTGAATCTGAATCTGAATCTGAATCTGAATCTGAACTAATTGCTATCTCACGTAGTCTGGTCAGAAAGTTTGGCGCTGGTTACAGGCCCTCATGAGGAGGAAGAGCGAGTTATTAGTGGGATTGGAGAAAAACGGGTCACTAAACTTCCTGGAAGGTGTCACACTCTCTCTGATTGAAGCTTAGCAGGCTTATCTAGATCAAATCGACAGCAGAGAACCGGCACGTAATTCTGTTAAATACCTCGTCATTGCTGTCGCCGGTTTTCCAAAATATTTCGTTCTCCGAGGGTATCCCGGTCACCGCGAACGTCACAAAAACCTTCAATGAAACAAACCATCGGCAAACAGGAGTTACAGCATGAGGCAAGGGCAGCAATTCGGGCCACTTGCAAAAACGTGCAACAATTCGGGCCACCTGATTTCAAAGAGATGCTGCATGAACACCACGCGAAGTTATTCCACTTAAAGAATTTCAAAACATCTAGGATAATTAAAGCCATGCAATACAGCCAGAAACAATAGTGTTTGTTGAGTTACTCATTAATAGGAGCGATTTGGAAATACTTCTTCATGATTTTGCTGTGAAAAATGGTGACGGAAGACTACAGGGGCGCCACTGGCAGTGAATGATCGGGTGTGTGCCGGTTTGCTTGCATTGCGTGCCACAGATGAATCAGCTGATTGCGGTTGTTGTTCACACCTTTGAAGTGTGCCCAGATCATTGCACCGGGCTTCATTCTAATTGGGAACGCGACTGGGAAGTTCCTGGGTCGTCTCGTCTGCCTTGGTTTGTGATGAACAATTGCAGTAATTCAATGCACGCGCATGGCGCCCCCTGGAATCCCGGTGGCGCGAACTGTTACACGTTTTGCAAGTGGCCCGAATTGCTCTTGCCTCATAGCCTTATCAGACCGGATAGGTTTCAATGGTCAATGATTCTGGCGAGCTTCTTTATGATCACGCTTACATATTCTCCTGTCGTTAAATTCTCAAAGTGCGCGGCAATCTGAAACATCGAAATGAGTTTCCATGCAGGGCAGAACGTGTTTGAATATCACGTGGTAATGTTTAGACGCACTGGTCACGTACCATGAATTCTCTGACTAGATTCGGTTCGAGAAGAACCAAAGCCGCTAAAAACCAAAGCGAATGTAAAGCCGCGCAATGCTTCGAAAAGAAATCCGATAGAGAAACATTTCAAAGGCGAAAATTCTCACCGCGTCTGCCGCGGATGCTCGTGAGAACACGGGAGAAATCCGTCCAATTTCCGTTGTCAGAAACGGAAATGTTATAGACATCGTACGGCAGGCTCCTAAAAACCGTGTTTTTTGGACTCTGAATGTAAAAGCCAAAGCCTAAACATTGGAAGCCGATGAAGGTAAAGAGGCCACGAGGATCGCAGACGACGTTGACTCCCGACCAGCCGAATCGCTTCGCCATCACAGCAAAACCAATTGGGAAGGAGTCGTCCGGCATGGCGAAAAAGTTCAAGGTCGTCGGGTATGCTGCGACGTTAGCGATTTTGTTGCTCGGCACGGATACGACAAATAGAGTATCAATCGCTGTGAAAACATGCAACTATCAAGTGAAACCATATTTTGGCGTCAAAACTTGATACGTTAATTCCTTACCTGCCATAAAACTCGCCATCTCCATCCCAGCCTCAGAAAACGCTAAGAAACGTGAAGCATTACTGTCTGCCTGATTGTCTGTCTGTCTGTCTGTCTGCCTGCCCGACTGTCTATCTGTCTGTCTGTCTGTCTGTCTGTCTGTCTGTCTGTCTGTCTGTCTGGCCAGGGGACACCTTACTAGGAGTAGTGACTATGATGAATTCTTTGCTCATATTTCCAATAAACAGCTCAGGATGCAGATGGTAAAATCGGAAGAAACAAGCGCTTGCCACGTTAGACGGATCAGTGTCGTCATCGGTGGCAATATCCTTTGTGGAAACCGGCGGTATTGGAGCGAAGTTGCCGACGGTCAGTGAGTCATTGAAGCACCGTACCGGGATATGTGTGAAATTACGGAAAACCACCGAATCCATGCCCTGAATGTGCTTGATAGCGAGATCGTACGCCGGATTCATGTGAAAGAATTCGTCTCTGTTCGTGCCCTCGCCGAATGATAAAGATATCACAGTGAGATTAGTGGAGCAAACTATTTTAAATAAAAAAACCATGCACAATGCTAAGTGAGGCATTCGAAAAGACATTGCGATTTTTAAAACGAAACTTGCGTTGAAAAAGGCAACGAACGAAAAGAACATCGGAGTTCCTTCGAAATCATTCAATAATTCCTCTTCCGAAAAAACAATTTGCACGTTTTCACTGCTGAGCCTGCAAGCTAGCCTCGCTCGGGCTCGCTCGGGCTAGCCCTCAATATGGCTGCCCATTGTTGAGTTCCACTTCAAAAAAAGCAACGGTTTACACATGTTAAGTGATCCGGCATCCTCCTAGGAGGATGTGCGCTTTTGTGCGTTATCGATGAATGTGCCATTTAACGTGCGGGGAAAAACGTGGAGCGGAATGCGTTAACGCACACTCAAGAGTCCAGAATTCAGCGTGTGTTCTTTCTGAGCGTTTTATTGGTGATGCTTGGTTTCAGTCTCAGTGACGCCTTGGCGCTAACTGAAACACCGAATAATCAATCAGTCTTTGGATCGCTTTGCCGAGCGGTAATGTAAAATTTGGTAGCTGTGAAAATGAATTATCAATATCAGCGGTGCTATTAATAATGTAACTAAGAATGGAATGAGCGTGTAACGTTAAAAAAATGGAGCAAATAATGGCCCAGTAAATAATGTTTCATTCATAAGCTTCTGCTTTGGCAAAAGCCTGGATCTACACGTTGGGACTAGATATCTACGTAGAGACCTTGAATGGATCTGGACACCAAACAAAGAATCTCCGCAGAATCTTATATGCACCTCGCTGATAATCCAAACTGATTGCGAGAAAAATAACCTGGAAAATCAATGACGACAGGTAAACCCATCCGTGCCTTTTCAATACTAGACCCTTGACATTCCATTAGGCATCATTGTCTGCCTGTCTGTCTGTCTGGACTGGATGCTGCCTGTCTGCCTGTCTGTCTGTCTGTCTGTCTGTCTGTCTGTCTGTCTGTCTGTCTTGTCTGGACTGGATGCCTGCCTGTCTGTCTGTCTGGAGTGGATGCCTGCCTGCCTATCTGCCTGCCGCGGTACTTTCTTCTCTGCCTTTCTGTATCCCTTCCTTTGCCGTTGTCGGTCCCGAAAACTTACCGGGCTAACTGCATAGCCACATATAACCAATGTTTTCGTCACCCAGAGTTGCAGCATAAAGTTCCCCGTGAACACTTGCGGAAACGTAGTCGACAGGATGGGACTCGGCAGGAAACAGAGACAGTGCCACAGGAACATCACCACCAGCATATTCGTCATCGAAATTTGCCGTCGTCTGGCTTTTCGAGTTCGAACGTTCGCCACGCCCCCGCTTGCCGTCCACGCTAATCCAATCATATTACTTCGCCTCCCAACTCCAATGCGAACAAACAGCGTCATATAACAGACTCCAATCAAAACGAGGGGCGTGTAGGCACCTACAGCCACTAACACCGTCCCATAAGGTCCTCCCGTTGACCTGCAGTACGGTAAACAAACAGCTCTTACTCGTACAGCAAGCGACAAAACTTAATCTAATGGAGGGTCCCGGAAGTGGGCAAAAGGGGCGGGGCAGGGGTAATACTTGAACAATCAACCAATCAACCACCGGAGCAATCGGAGCGAAGTTGATTGTTCACTCAACCAAGTAACCAATCAACCAATCAACTAATCGACCAATCAACTAATCAATCAATCAACCAATCAACCAGCGAAGCTCCGGAGCAATTACATTACCCTTGAACAATCACCCAATCAACTAACGCAACTCCGGAGTTGATTGGTTGATTGTTCAATTATCACCCTGCCCCGCCCATTTTGCCCATTTCCGGGACCCTCCGTTAAAACACTAAAGTACAAAAGTATTGCTGAACTTATTCTTAACTCAGTTTATGTCGTCTCTAACCTTGGGTAACAGATTCCCGCCTCCGGTGCCCATACGAATAGTCCCCCGATCCCGAACAGCAAGGGAGCGGTGATGCCTATGCCCATGAGCCAGGGAAGGGTGATCATGAGAGTCAGGACTTGTTTCGTCAGCATCCGTTGGTAGTGATGCGGGATTACCACCGCGACGTATCGATTGACGGCCAACAAGGTGGACGCCCAGTTCTCCGCATACATCGTCCCGATCTGCAGCAGCTGTAAGGGCGGACAGTCCAGCCGGATGTGGTGGGCCAGCAGGGTTTCGTACGTCGCTATCGTCTGGACGGGCGAGAGGACCGAGCAGATCAGCAGCTGCATCACCATCAGATGGATGATGAGGACGCGAGCGCCGCTGCGCAGTTCGCGCCGCCGGAACGACGTCAGGAGGAGGAGGACCAGGAGGAGACTGCCGGAGAAGCTGACGAGGACGGTGAAGATGAACCAACTGTCGGAGGCCACGCGCTGGATGATGTTTGTTGCGTTGGCGGGATTGTTACTCGAGTTACTCATCGTCGATCCGTTAAACTGAATTGTAAAACGGGATAAGGGAAAGTTTTCTGCAGGCAGTGCAATTCCCCTGGCCTAATTCCCTAAACACAGAATGGGAAAAAATAATATCCGATTCAGTTGAAATTTGCGAATTCGAAATTGGAATCCAAATTTCAAGGTGGCTTAAATTTTGGAATTGTTTAAAGACGTCTCGTAAGACAGATTGACTGAAGGCGCTTTCTTCCAATGGAAAGAAGGTCGGCCTGACGGGGATCGTAATTGCGGATGGGATTGACTTCGGAAATTGTTTCCTAGAACAAATGCTGCGTGAAGCGATTCAACTTCGCCACATTTTTGCCGGAAACGGAAAATCGGATTACGCTCCTGAAATTTCCGTGTCGGACGATCATAATGACTTCTATCACGCACCTTCAGGGTTCAGCGCTAACTGGTTCCCTCAGAAATCCCTCAATCGTCACTATACGACAGTGAAGGCCCTTCAGTACGAGGTAGAGGCCGTTAACCAGGCCACTTTTAGAAATCGTAACTTAATCAGGTTTTTTCAACGTTGATTTCCCGGCGCTGCAGTGCTGCCATGCCACGACAGATGGCTTGAAAACATTCAGAAAAATTCTCTGACCCATTTTAGCTCGTTCCTAAGCCTCACGGTTCGAATTTGAGTCCAAAAACTGGAATAGAAAAATCTCAATGGAGAAGTGTGCAAGCAGTCCGGTAGAGGCGCCACTTCGGTTCCATCTCGCTGGGTTGACTTGCGCAAAAACGACTTATGCGCCACCTGTTGGCTGCCGGCCTGGTTAAGTTACGATTTCTAAAAGCGGCCTGGTTAACGGCCTTCACCTCGTATACAAGACGCATTTCCTCTCTGGATTTCAATACTAAATTCGCTGTCCCAAATACATCCTCTGACCCATTTTAGTTCGTTCCTAAGCCTCGCAGTTCGAATTTGGGTCCAAAAAAAGGAAGGGAAGAATCTCAATGGAGAAGTGTGCAAGTAGTCCGGTAGAGGCGCCACTTCGGTTCCATCTTTCTGGGTTGACTTCGCAAAAACGACTTATGCGCCACCTGCTGGCTGCCGGCCTGGTTAAGTTACGATTTCTAAAACGGCTTGGTTAAGGGCCTTTACCTCGTACTCTAAAGAGCGCGTCTCCTCCGTTTGCTGTTTGACTCGCTCGGCGATGTCAGTGATGAACGTCTTGGCCTCTGCTCCTCAAGGTCTAAAAATTTCAAAACCCAACGGAACGAACAACACTCGGCCCGAGATGTGTCGATGCTCGCTAGTCTTGTTTCTCTCCGCTTCTGGTGCAGCATGGCTGCAAGTGCCGATGGAGCCGCCGATATGTGACTTCGCCGTCGTATCAACGCAGGTGACATCCCACGCCATTGACTGCCCCCCTTCCTAAACGGGCCTCACGTCAGTCCGTCAGTCTGCTTTCCGTTGGCTCGGCCTCATCTGTTTTGCTCATCCGACACGCGAGCGCGTGTTCAGATTGATTTGCAACAGGATATGTAACCTTCGACAAAAATCGGCGTTTCCGTCTTCTCGGTGGGAGAGAGGGCAAAACAACTGGAGTCTTCCGTCTCTGTTCCTGTCAGGCCTCGAAGACTATCCTGTTTCCGCCGTCTAAGCAGCGTTTTCTCCTAATAATTTGACCAAGTTGCATTTGTGTGGGTCTTAAGGGGGGAATCCTAAATTGATTCACCGAATTGTTATGCAGTGCATGGAGCATTCAGCGGATGCCAGTGTTCCGCTCTCTCAGCCTGTGTATTGGATAACGGTGAACGCTTTCCCTAACGACTGCCGGCATAACCTAGATCGGTACGTGAAAATATATTAATCAGCGAAAATTGAGGCGTCAAGTAAACACTCTTTGCTAATGTGTTTTGTGGAAATCCAATGAGAGATCACTTACCGGATGGATAGGCAAACTAGGGTTCTGAATATGGAGGTGATGCAGAAGGGATTATTGACCAAACATGTTTTGGATGTAAAGGGCGGAGCTAAGGGCAGTTTGCTAGGGGAGAGAATTCCGGCGAATCGGCATACGTGGCTCCGCCCGCTTATGCCAGAATAATATTTGGCTGATTTCGACAAATTATTTTTTTCAGTGAAAGGTCAAGGAATTTTCTAATTCTACTACTGTAACTAAAACGAATGAAGCGGCGGTATATCCTGCGTGTCACCTAGGAAAAACGTCTCAAAACAGAGATCCGTAAAATTTCTTAAAATTCACCCCTGCCCGTTTAAACCCTTTGCGCGTGATTTTTATGCCTGTCATCTAATTCTGTTTAAGATCGCTGTTGGTTGTTCGTACGCTTTTTTTCGCGAGCCTTGGCCAGTTATGGAACAACGCGTACTAGAAAATCAGCGGTCAGTTCTGTCACACATGCATGCCTTGGGCTACCTAGGCTCACCATGGCGGTACACTTATAGCTCTAGTTGATGCGTCTGCACCCATCCTGCCAGACTTATACCTAGGCTCACCATGGCGGTATACTTATAGCTACAGTTGGTGCGTCTGCACCCATCCTGCCAGACTTATACCTAGGCTCACCATGGCGGTACACTTATAGCTATAGTTGATGCGTCTGTATCCATCCTGCCAGACTTATACCTAGGTTCACCATGGCGGTATACTTATAGCTATAGTTGGTGTGTCTGTACCATCCTGCCAGACTTATGCCTGCACTCATACTCATAGCAGTAGCAAGTGTGTCTGAACCCAACCTACTTGATTTATACTTATATGCTCATACTTATACTTATACTCGTAGCATATATTTATAGCATACTCATATTGTCCTCCAAGCTTCCCTGTGCACTCGTTCTTCGGACATCAGTAATTATTTCCTTGTTTTTTTAATTGTTGAAGCCTTGACTCCTGTTAAGTGTCACCGTTTGCCATCCTCAATTTCCTCTGCCAATCAATACCGATCATGGAGAAGGTTCTCGGTCCAGTAATCAGGGTTTTTGTCATTTCCGGAATCTGGCCTGCTT
>LRSR01000830.1:0-15954 GCA_001579985.1 Hypsibius dujardini
GTCCTCACTTTCCGTCGGAATCTCAGTTTTCTTTTCCTTCCTCTTCTTCTTCTTGCGATCTGTAGGACCGGTTGCTGCTGCTGCAGGCAATTTGAATCGCGGCGGGAATTGCGGCATGCCGAGCTGCCCCTGTCCTTGACGGCGTGCCTTCGTAGTTTTTACGGTCGCCGTGGCCACAGTCGTGCCCGGTTTGCATCGACGACGCCTCCTGTGTGTGACAATGTCATCTGCTTGTCCGGTCAAGGCTTCCTTCTGCAACTTCTGAATCTTCGATAGTGCGCCAGACTTCACCCGGGTACTGCAGAACAAGGAGAAGGGACAGACAGACAGACAATTAGAGAATGAGTAACGCTTTTCCAAATCACTGACTGTTTGTCTGCCTGTCTATGTGCATTGGATGCCTGTCTGTCTGCCTGTCTGTCTGTGTGTCTGTGTGTCTGTCTGTCTGTCTGTGTGTCTGTCTGTCTGTGTGTCTGTCTGTGTGTCTGTCTGTCTGTCTGTCTGTCTATCTGTCTGTCTGTCTGCTTGTCCTGTCTGTCTGTCTGCTTGTCCTGTCTGCCTGCCTGCCTGCCTGCCTGCCTGCCTGTCTGCCTGCCTGCCTGTCTGTCTGTCTGTCTTATTAAGTCATTTGAAAGATTAATCTCAGAATTTCAACCGATAAAATTCACAATCAGTTTACAAGGCCTCAGTGGGCAGCGAGCAACGATCGATGGTGTGTATCCAACTTCTCAACTTTATCCTTGGCATACTTGTTTTCCGCGAACATACATAAATTCTTAGATGACACAGATGAGAAAAGTTTCGAGCTTTCGAGTCGCTTGCTGACTGCCACGAGACACAAACTAAGGACTCTTTCCCTGTTCTGGACACGAATTGGATTCTTTCCCTATCCCGGACATGACTGCCGCGCTCTGAATCGAAAAAGGGAAACTGCCCAATGCTTCCCAGCCGCGAAAACTCACCTTCCCGTGTGTGAGGCTCCGCAAACTTGGCAGTTTCGAGCGGTGAAGGGATTGGCAAAGGTGCACAGCTGGCAGCTCCATGTCGGGGACCACCTAAAAAGTCATGAAAAGGCAAGAGAAAAGGGCAAATCGTTGGAGGTGTCTCGTCAAAAACACGCCCTTTTTACAACTTTCCTTACCCGCTGTCGCACTCCATTCCACCGATTTCCACCGCGCCTCAATTCCGATCCCCAGAATAATTCCCAGAGGTCAATGGAGAAATGGGTGAAGATCGGTGGACGATATTAGAAGCTGCTCAAAAGGCATGGACGTCCGAGGAGGAGATTTTACATAATACATCAAGCGTTGATTGATTGATTGTCGCCGACTGAAAAATCAAATTTGATTGATTGATTGATTTTACATATTACGTCAAGCGTTGATTGATTGATTGTCGCCGATTGAAAAATCAAATTTGATTGATTGATTGATGGAATAGGAGTATTAATTTACGAGTCTCGTGGACAACTGATCAGGGTCCTCTGAAGCGCCATCGAAATTGGTTGCTCCAAAAAAAGGGGGCGATGAAAAGATCGAATCGGATGAGCAAATCAAGATTAAATTTGAACAAAGCATTGAGATCTTTTTTTATTGTACGCTCCCGATCTGAAGGGGCACTTTCTGCCCTGGGCGTGCATTACGCCCGCCTTGCGCCGTATTTTTAGACCGGTGTGTGTGTATGTGCTGCACTGAGGCGGCGCGTAGCTGACCCTTGAGATCGCGAGCATACGGTACTGTACGCTCCCGATCTGAAGGGTCGATTATGCCCCACCCCCGCTGATTCCCATCAAGCTTGAGGCGGATCGTTCAATTCCGTTCACTTGTCCGTGATTGGTCCGTTGGTTTTTGCCTAACAGCCTACGTTACCTTGCTTGATTGAGATGATGATTTCCGTTTCGAAATTCAAAGTCAATAAAGTTCAAGTGAATCTGAATGAACAACCAAGCGAGCAACGAAGCGTGTTTTCGGGCTCACCTAAAATCGACCCTTGAGATCGGGAGCGTACAGTAATTGAAAACTTGCGCTTGTGAAACGGTAAAGCGTTCCGGCCAATCAAAGAAGCGGAATACTCAATCCCCGCCCTTGGCTGGCATTCATCGCGTTCACTGCCGAAAGAGTGTTCCACCGGTTCACTGCGCTACGGCGATGGAAAAAAAAAGCTGAGAGAATTCACAAAAAATTTCCGTCTCCAGATTTCCGTCGTATTTCTTTCCCTGCAAAAATATCCTGCTTCTCTTTGCCGCTGCATTATTTGTTGCCATCTCTCCGCGAAAATGCCTTTCATCATCATGTCCTGCAGCACGGATGATGCCCAGGAACTTCAGGGTGAGTGACTGACCTCGATTTCAGTTCGATAAAATTGCAGGTAATTTCGCCCGAGTAGAAAATTCTGCCCCGTCACCGCCGCATATCACACAGCCTGAGAGGTGGTCAAAATTACCGCTGACCTTGAAGCCCAATTTTATTCTCTAAATTCCAATTTGTTTTTCTTAATAAATAAGCACGTTCATAAAAACACCTTTATTTTGGGATATTTCACTAAATTTAATTAGGAACTCTTGGTCAGTAATTTTGTGAGTTGAAATAAATCGAGAGAATATTGCTCGTTTGGACGAAAATTTACCCCCCATTGCGTCCCTTGCATTAGAGCCTGAGACGTGGTCAAAATTACCAGTGACCTTGAGAAACTCGAATTATATTCCGCTAATTTCCGGTTCATCTTCTTACAACAAATTAATATTTTTTAAAAGCCTTTTGAGCTTTCGCACAATTTTTTTTCGTGCATTATACCTCAATTTCAGCTTGATAAGTAAACCAGGGAGAATATTTCTCGCACCGAGAATTTTGCCCCATTTCGCCGCTTGCAGTAGGCCCTGACAGGCGGGCAAAATTTCCTGACTTTGAAAAAATGCTTAAATCTTCCCTGTTTCCGCTGTCTGATCCAGGTCCCACTTTCTTCGGCGATGCCCATATGGATCAGAAGATCATCGACCAGCTGAAGGGCCGGTCCGTCCACATGGAGCCGCACAGCGGGAGCAATTCCTCCGGTTCGTCCTCGTCGTCGCACAGTCGCAGCACGGAAACCGGCCTGCACTTCCGCACCAATTACTCGCCTAGCATCGTCCTCAACAATCTCGAGCAGCTGGGTTATCGTGTGGCCAGCTTCGGGATAGGCTCGCGCGCCGCCATCTGGACACTGCATCTCGAACCGAAGAAGGAGCCGAAGAAACGAGGCCCGGCAGCGAAGAAGGCTGCTGCTGCGACTGTCGCTTCCATCGTCGACGACATGGAGGACAACATGCGTGCTATGTCTGTGGGTGCGAAGGTATGTCAGTGGATTCGATCATTTGCGACTGTTAGGCGGACTGTCTTCTTTAACCCTGTCTGTCTGCCTGCCTGCCTGTTTGTTTGTCTGCCTGCCTGCCTGCCTGCCTGCCTGCCTGCCTGTTTGTCTGTCTGTTTGTCTGTCTGTTTGTCTGTATGCCTGTCTGTCTGTCTGTCTGTCTGTCTGTCTGTCTGCTGCTCGCTCAAGTGTCTGTTTTGTTTATAGGCGCCTAGCCAGAGGAAAGGGAAAGCGCCGGCTCCCGCCCAGACAACCGCTAGTAAATCTTCTGCTCCTGCTGCCAAGAAGGCTGCACCTGCTCCTGCTAACGTGGCTGCCCCGGTGAAGAAAGAGGTGGAGCTGCCGAAGAAGGCGGAGCGGCAGCCGGTGGTGCTGCAGGACGATGAGGACACGCGGAGCGGAGATGGTTCGGAGCAGAGCCACTCGGGCAGCTCGGAGTCGGAGGAGGAGGAGGAGGAGGAGGAAATGGAGATTCTGCCTGTGGCGGAAGACAGCAAGAAAGGTCAGCGAAAACCACCGGTCAAGGCCAAGTGAAACTGGGTGTGTGCCTGTGTCGGGATGACGGATTCTTAACTTGCTTTTTAGCCGATGAATTTTAATCAGCTTCAGCGTGAGTTTTTTCCCACGGTGGCCAGCTTTTTGTCTGTGTTCATGTTTACCGGTTCTTCTCACTTTTTTTACTGCGATCTATTTCGGTTTTAACCATTTTTAGCGTTGCTCTTTGCAAGTACGGTGTTCGTCGATTACGCGCCGCTTGGAATGATGATGTTGCAGATATTTCCGTCGTGTTGACCTGTCGTGTTGACTGACGTGAGTTCTGTGAAATGAGAGTAAAATTCACTTCCGTCCTTTCCTTGATTCTAATGTGTAACTACATCCTGCAACCTCCAGCTGCAACCTCTAGCACCGGCTCCAGCACCGGCTCCAGCTTCCAACTTCCAACCTCCAGCTCCAACCTCCAACCTCCAGCTCCCAATCTCCAGCTCCGGCTCCAGCTTCCAACCTCCAGTTCCATGCTCCAGCTTCCAATCTCCAGTTCCATCCTCCAACCTTCAGCTCCAGCTTCCAATCTCCAGCCTCCAGTTCCGGCTTCCAGCTTCCAACCTCCAGCTCCGGCTTCCACCTCCAGCTCCAGCTTCCAACCTCCATCCTCCAGAGCTCCATCCTCCGTCCTCCACCTTCCACGAGGCCTCCACGTCTTTCGATATACCCGTGAAAATGTAATATTCTAAATGGCGATTTCTATTAAAGCTTATTTTATTTCAGATAACTTTTAATAATGATAATAATAGTGCCTAAACAACAGTAATTACAGCTGTTGCATAGAGACGTTAGCACCTTTTGATTTAATGAAAGATGATACTTCTTCCCCTGAGGGACTGATATTTCGAGTGTCGTTCATGCTCGCCGCAGCCGCGGTGGCGGCTAGATGCTAGTTCCGATTCATGGAATGGTCCCCCGAAATAGTAGTAGTACTATGAAAAAGCTCCCTACTGTACTGTTATGACCAACGGCGAGGTGGACGAAGCCGGATATGATTCCACCACGGAGCATCTCTTCATCGCGGGCTTCAAGACCCCGCTCGGTTCGTTCTTCGCACAGACACTGCTGACGCAGATGATCATCCTCTCCATTCAGCGCCTGTCCGACGGTCAGGGCCGGTTCTTTGAGGAGTTCATCTGCACGTTCCAGACGGCCGTGCTCAGCCAGGAGCTGGAGATCATTCGGCAGGCACACGGCCTGCTGGCGTACGCCGTCGCGATGTTCGCCTTGAGTATCCTGTACACGTTGACCTTCCGCAAGGGTGTGCATGCCAATCCCGTCAGCACCATCCATCTGTTCAGCACACATGACCGCTTCAGTGAGGTTGCCGAACTGGTGGTGCACCTCAGTGTGCAAACTTTCGCAGCGGTGGTCGCGGAGAAGTATGTGCATATGTTGTGGTCAGCGAGGATCTTTAATTCCGGCCTCGCCGTGATCCACATGGGTACTCCTTGTAAATCCGACCTCAAGGTTCGTTATATTATGTGTCTGTCTGTCTGTCTGTCTGTCTGCCTGCCTATCTGCCTGTCTGTCTGTCTGTCTGTCTACCTGTCTGTGTGTCTGTGTGTCTGCCTGCCTGCCTGCCTGTCTGTCTGTCTGTCTGTGTGTCTGTCTGTCTGTGTGTTTGTGTGTCTGTCTGAGTGTTTGTCTGTCTGTCTGTCGTTTTAGGTACCAGCAACTGTTGGGATCTTGATCGAGTGTGCAGCGACGTTTGTCTTTCGACTCCTGAACCATGCCCCACGAGGAGGCCTTGCCGAGGTCGTGCTGTGTTCCCTGGCCGGGGTACTGTGCAACCTTGCTGGTATGAGTCTCCATTCCCACTGATGCTATCTGCGTTTGAGACGATTCGGTTCCGCTCCGCGTTACTGTAACGGCAATACTACTTGTTCCTTCTTTCAGCAATTCCTTTTACCGGCGGCTACTTCAACCCCAGCATCGCCTTGACCACCCAGTTCGCCTGCCACGGTCACGAACACTGGGAGTTTGCCATGGTCTACCTAGCTGGCCCGGTCATCGCGGCGTACCTGGTCGGTCAATACGGTGACCGAATTTGGCGGTTGCTCCAGCCCTACCGGCATCGGCCGCTCCGTCACCCAGCGTCCATCCACCGTATAGATTCGTCCCATGTCCAGCATCCTGACGGTGGTCATCGGCACGTTGACGGTCACCACCATTTTTTACGGCCTCGAAGCGTCAATTCTTTTGCTCGCAATTCCTGAAAACAACTCAGTTTTCTTCAGCATTTAAGAGACCAGCCGAAATGGCGTCGCGGCGCGGCGGCGGTGCTGTTCCGTTATACGGTGTGAACCAAGGCGAACCGATTTAGGGACGTTAGCTGTATCGACATTATCCCAGTGTGACAGAATTTTGTCTCCGACAAAACATCCCGAAACTGTTTTCCCATCGACCGCGTCACCATTTTGTAATTTTCCGTGAAGAGCTTACTTTTCTGGAAATTGGAAACCGGAGTCGCGGACTTTTTCCGTGCACAAATTTGGGGATTCGGATGTGGGAAACGAAGGTAAGAGAGAGCAAATTGAACCAGGAAAGGATTACAATCAATCAATCAATACAATCTACAATCAACCAATCAATCAATCAATCAATCAATCTATCAATACAATCTACAATCAACCAATCAACAAATTGAACCAATCAATCAATCAATCGAACGATTCAACTAGTATCTCGGTTACCGCAGAGTATCTCCCACAAGACATCCCGAAACTTTTTTCCCCTCGACTGCGTCACCATCTTGTAAGTTGCCGTGGTGAGTTTATTTGTCTGAAACCCTAGGAAGCCCGAAGCCGTTAACGGATTTGGAGTTTCGAGTGTGGAAGCGGATTGATCCGTGAGAAAAATGGCTTCCAAGGAGCGCTTTGAAATGCCGTGGCAGTACAACTTTCCTCCCTTTTTCACGTGAGTATGTGGCGGGGAAATTTCAGTGAATACTGTAGCGGATATTCCGAATTTTGCTTTGCAGCCTGCAACCGAATTTGGATACGAGAAAGCTGCAGTTGGAAGCGTGGAGTGCGTTGATTTTGAAGTATTTCCGTTCCCATCGACTGCACATCATCGATGTCAACGAGGCGCAGTCCAGCCCGCTCTTCCACAATGTCAGTCTCAATCGTAGGTGTTGTTTTGAAAGTGTCTTCAAATTGGAAAGATGATCGGGTAGGCGGATCGGGCGGTCGAGGAATGTAGGCGGACATTTTTGTTCAGTTGTCATTTAATTGATTGATTGGTTGATTGATTGATGAAATCGACGATTTCACTGCGATCAGCTGATTGCTCGCTTGATTGATTGATGAATTCGACTATTTCACTGCGATCAGCTGATTGCTCGCTTGATTGATTGATGCATTCGACGATTTCACTGCGATCAGCTGATCGCTTGCTTGATTGATTGATTGATTGCCAATTTACCGCGTGGAAACTTATTTTAGAGACAACTTCACTGACATGCTACTCCATCCCCTCTAGCAGGGGAACAGTAGGTCACCACTCATTCGACAGAGAAATTTCTCCTCTTTCGTGGTAGCATAAAAGATTTGCGTCAATTTGGGTTTGTTTGCGTTTTCTTCCACCCTCTCCGGGAAGCACCAAATCGACGTTTTGTCCCTTTGAATCCGCACCAGTTATCGAAAATCGAACAGATCAAGGATGCTCATCGTTTCTCAAAGGTGCTCAAATGTAAACAAACTTTGAAAATTCTTTGGCCAGTCGATTATTCAGCACACATTTTCGTCCAATCCTTTCCAGAAAAAAGATCCACCAGTTTTCCCAGACCCTCCTGAGAGTGAGGTTTTTTTTAAATTTACCTCCTGCGTTGTTTCCAGGGCTGATTTTAAAAAAAAACACCAAATACAGCTCCCAAAGTGCATTTTTTAGATCAAAATATGTCTGGTGTTCACAATTATATCTTTGACGGCTCTCGTGGATCAAGGAGAAGAATAAGATCTCGCAGCGGACGCGCTGAGGAATTTTCAGGGAGGAAAACTTCCCCTTTACGCCATCTTAAACACTTCTCTGATTCTCAGTTTGATGAAATGGAAAACTTTTACCAGTTTGGCTTGGTTATTTAAAACGGCTAATCGACACACTTTGTCAAATCGCAAAATAACAAAAACGGAGAAAGTTCTGGAAGAAATAGCGCGTCTCATTTAGGCAGAAAAAACATGCGAGATATCGCTCTTGTCTGGTCATCGGCGATTTTGGAGTGATTGATTGATTGATTGATTGATTGATTGATTGATTGACGAATTTTTTTTTCTTATAGAGCACTAAAATATCTCGCTTTTAGCGTTTGAAGTTTCTGTCTTTCGACAGAGGAGATTGACTGATTGATTAGTTTGGTAATTTTTAACTTTCGCCTTTTACTTTACTGTCTCGATCATCTGGTGCTGCATTTTAGATCCACCGTATATTATGACTGCAGTGAAGCACAGTGTGTGCAGTCATAATGTACGGATGGGCTCAAATGCAGATCGACGGTCTCAAATGTGGGTCTCAAATGCAGATCGAGACACTACCGTATGCTCACGATCTCAAAGGGACACTTTTCTACCCTGCCCGTAAATTTTGACCAACCCGAGCCGTGCTTATTCAGTGCCGTTCATGAAATTACGACTGTAGGGACAAATATACGAAACGACTGAACAATCAATCGATCGAGCGCAATGAGTAAGTTGTCCGAAATGAGTCAATCAGAGAAGAGTGAATCAGATTGAACGTTCGTTCGAGTGCAGAGCCATAGTGAGGGAGGCGGGGCTTAGCTGTTCCTTGCGATCTCGAGCATACGAAATGAGCCAATCAGAGAAGAGTGAACTAGATTGAACGTTCAATCGGGTGCAGGGCCATACCGAGGGAGGCGGGGCTTAGCTGTCTCTTGAGATCGCGAGCATACGAAATGAGCCAATCAGAGAAGAGTGAACCAGATTGAACGTTCAATCGAGTGCAGGGCCATACCGAGAGAGGCGGGGCTTAGTTCTCCCTTGCGATCGCGAGCAAACGAAATGAGCCAATCAAAGAAGAGTGAACCAGATTGAACGTTCAATCGAGTGCAGAGCCATAGCGAGGGAGGCGGGGCTTAGCTGTCTCTTGAGATCGCGAGCATACAGTACTTCACTGTTTGGTTGATTGATGAGTTGAATGAATTTACAGTGTTCATAAACGGATTGACTGACTGACTCTTGCTTGGATTGTTAGCCCTTTCCTGACAGAAATCATTTTTCCACAGTAGAAACTGATCCTGGTTGTACAGGTGGCTTGAGTTTGTTTGGCCATTACAGGGAAGTTGTCGACGGAGACTATTCAGTTGATATTAGAGGAGCTTCGCAGGACCGGTAAGACAGGAATAAGTCACGTCCTCAGCACATTCGCGCGAAAAGCTTGATTGATTTTGTGCCACAAGACACGTACATTACCAGATTGCGAATAAACAGTCGATTGATTGATTGATTGGCTTGAACACTGATAAGCGAATGGTCGATTGATTGATTGAATTGAACACTGATAGGCGAATGATCGATTGATTGATTGATTGGATTGAACACTGATAGGCGAATGATCGATTGATTGATTGATCAAACTAAGATATTGCTCTTGACTGGCCAAACCATCAATCAATGTTTTTCCATTTTGCACATACTACACTAAATCAATCAAGGCCTGGCGAACAGTGTCTCCGTCAGTTGTACGTGAACGCGTGAATTTGTTCGTAGGGCATTTGGAATGGATGGATAAACAGAAACGACGGGGCTGGATATTATGGCGTAGTGTGGACGACTGGGCCAAACTCCTCTACCGATGGGTAGGAAAACCTTGTTAAACTGCAGAGCTACTGTTGTCGATCAAAGTTACACACGTGGCAAAAAATCTGCGCTGACCGAATTGAGCACTTCAACTCGCGGCTCTGTACAGTCATGCGACGAACGAGTGTAATGGCTTAACTCGGTTAGCGCAAAGTTTGGTCCACGTCTGTACATGCTGAATTCCGTTTCACTTATTTTCAGGCCATCGACAATGGAATGTCCAATACCGTGTGCACGCTTTATGACCTTCTCCACGGTCACGACACTGCGGACGAAGGTGAGCCGAAGTGGAGGTGGGCCTGCCGAAAATATATACAGCCGTGGCACGATTTCTTGACGGAAAACGTTAATCGGAACACATGTTATTATGCCGGTGTTCCGATCAACGTTTCACGTCGAGAAATCATGCCACAACTATGCGCTGTCAATAAAAAACGTTAATCGGAACATTGGCATAATAACATGTGTTTCGGTTAACGTTTATGCGTTCCGATTAACGTCTATGCGTTCCGATTAACGTCTATGTGTTCCGATTAACGTTTGTGTGTTCCGATTAACGTTTATGCGTTCCGAATAACGTTTATGCGTTCCGATTAACGTTTATGTGTTCCGACTAGTGAACGTATTTTGCTCTACAGAATTCCACAACATGGACCAAGATCTAATGCAGCGAGCGTTGAAAGCGCTGGAATTGCAGAAGAAGGCGGAAGTGATATCGATGGACGGAAATATCGGTGTAAAATTCTTTTAACTTCTTATCGCGTGGTCGTTTTTTATCTGGAGTGGTTTTCTTTTGCATTCCTGTCTGTTTTTTTTGTCTAACGTACGAGTCGTTTCTCATTAGTTGTTTTTTTCGTTTTGACTGCCTGATTTAGGGCGCAGAATCATAAGTGAATGAATGAATTGAGTTGAATTGAAGGTGACAACACCCGACTAAAACCGAAAAGAATCACAGCGAAGGAGTCGCACGAGTACTCTTAAACATATTAAGTAGTAAGTAGTACAGTATAAACCAGGAATGCGAATGAAATTGGTGAATGAATAAACTTCGTTAAAACAATCAAAACGACGAAGCAGGACTTCCCTCACGTCGGCAGACTACTTCTCGTGTACACAAATATGAATGAAATTATCGGGATAGCTGAAGTGCTCACTCAACCACTGGAGGGGTGTCTGTGGGGACATCTTCACGCCTTGAATAACCACTGCGAAGGAGTAAGTAACTGTTGACTGGAATAGCACGTTAGTGTCTGCCTGCCTACCTGCCTGCCTGCCTGCCTGCCTGCCTGCCTGCCTGTCCACCTGCTTGTCTGCCTGCTTGTCTGCCTGTCTGTCTGTCTGTCTGTCTGTCTGTCTGTCTGTCTGTCTGTCTGTCTGTCTGCCTGCCTGTCTGTCTGTCTGTCTGTCTGCCTGCCTGCCTGTCTGTCTGTCCGTCGTTACCTTTACGATTTTGATGGTCGGGAAAAACTTGCAACAGCAGATCAGCCAGTGTCTGCCGGCGGCCTTCCTCGTCCACAGGCTTGACCAGTTTTTGGATGAAGGACTTGTCTGCCTGGTAGACCCGGAATGGGATATACCGGAAGTAGGGATTCTCGGAAGAAACTTCCATCAGCTTACGGTTGATCGCCCAGAACTGGTCGAAACGATCTGACCAAGTGGAAAGAGTGAAAGTTAGAAAGTATAGGAAAATCCGATTGAAAGCGAGAAAAGAGACACACGACGTATTTTGCATGATGCATTGGAAATATGACTTTATCTTTCAGGTGTTGAAAAATTTAAATTCGTTACTTGAACAATTCTAGTACTCACCGTTCAACAGTCCCGTCCACAATTGCTTGTGATCTTTCTTCTGCATAGTTGAGACAATCGTCACCTTGTGCTTCAATGCGTCCGCCTCTTTGAGTGTAGACATGAAGTAGGACTCCATTGCGTCTCGGCTGGCTAAATGGATCAATTCGTCCTCTGGGAACGCCTGCACGCGGAAATACTCTTAGCATCCAGCAGGTAAATGCCTTCATTGTACTTCGGCAGCTGAAAGTGTGTTCCTACTTACGCTGTAATGCACTGTTATTGTCCAGGGAAGCAATGCATCGTGGGCAAAGAGATCGAAGAGAACGCCAACTGGGTAATGCCTGGAAAGACGCACAACTTGTTATCAATCAATCAATCAGTCAATCAATCAATCAAGCCATCAGTCAAACAATCAGTCAATCAGTCAATTAGTCAATCAACCCATCAATCTGTCAATCCATCAATCAAGCCATCCATCACGCCATCAATCAGTCAATCAATCAATAAAGTTTCCTACTCGAGTGAATGACAGGAAATTGAAGGACAGCAGGCGAAAAGCCGGGTTGTTACTAATTTTAAGGAAGCAACTAACAAAACTGCAGATGAAAAACTGGTAATTACTTCAACAAACAGCGAATAACTCTTGGGAGATAAGCAGCGAAAAACGAACAAGCACGCAAATCAATCAATCAATCAATCAACCGATCAATCAATCAATCAATCTCATTCATAGGTATTGCGCGATTAAAACTGGTCCAATGGATCAATCAATCAATCAATCTCATTCATAGGTATTGCGCGATTAAAACTGGTCCAGTAGATCAATAAATCAATCAATCTCATTCATAGGTATTGCGCGATTAAAACTGGTCCAATCGATCAATCAATCACTGCCTGCTCCCATGTAACGTACATTCGCAACGGTGTGCCATCAAAGTCCAGCCAAATTTCCTGTCCTGCTGCCGTCTGTGTGGTGTACTTTTGAAAGTGACGATTCACTTTATCCAGGCAGAGCGGGAAGTATGTCTGCCGCGGGACCAGCACCTTCATTGGGAGTAGAGAAATAAACCACAACAAATCAAGATAAAAAACTCTTTAACCAATCAATCAATCATTCAATCAATCAATCAATCAATCAATCAATCAATCGATCACCTTCATAAAAATATTTGCTATGTAAATTTGATCCAAGCCTGCCTGCTTACAAAATACGGCTGCGGAGCTTCCATATTGCTCGTTTCATCAGAGGAAAGGACAAAATGTACGGGCACTTGGCCGTTCCAGAGTTCACGAAGAATTTCCCGATCGTCGCTCATGTTGGCTGGAAGGGGAAGAGAAGATTTTCGACCAGTTCGTTGGATTGTTGCTGCAGACGCAGTAAACAAGAGATACCTACGAGTATCTTGCAAATACAGTGTGTCGAGGGGCGGGAGAGATCGCGAAAGAGCGGAATATTTTCAGAAACTTCAAAATCAATTTTCAAAATTTATTCAAAATTTTTTTTGGTTTCATGGGATTTGTGACGCGTTCGCGCACTTTCCTAACTTGTTCGCAAATTATAAGTTTTGTGCGCCTGGTATTAACAATTTGTTCGCGCACTTTCTCAACCCGTTCGCGCACTTTCTCCGCTTGTTCGCGCACGTTTTCTACTTGTTGGCGCACTTTCTTCACTTGTTCGCCAACTATCAGATTCGTGCGCGTAGCATTAACAATCTGTTCGAAAGCTTTGTTGACATGTTCGCGGGATATATAAACCCATTCGCAGGAGCACCAGCTTGTTCGAAGGTATTCACACCGGTTCGCGGGGATACTGAATCCAGACTTGTTCGCGTTCGCGTCGGCTCGAGTTGGGAATTTTTTCGAAAGACAGGTAGACAAATCAGTTTTTCTTTTTTCACATTTGCCTATCAGAGCATTTTTGTCTTTTAGTATTCTTGCGGTAGAATTATCTACTGTTGTGAACTCGGTAGGCCATATCAACCGAGAAAGATTGATATCCTTTTTGCGGAACAACGGTTGATTGATTGGTTGGTTGATCGATCGGTTGATTGATTACTCGGTTGATCGATCGGTTGGTTGATTGATCGGTTGATTGATTACTCGGTTGATCGATCGGTTGGTTGATTGATAGGTTGATTCATTGATTGATCGGTTGATTGATTACTCGGTTGATTGATCGGTTGGTTGATTAATTGGTAGATTGATTGGTTGATTAACCGATTTCCATCAACAAGCCCGCGGGAATACTGTTGTTGGGTTTTCCCACATTCCGACAACAGCGGTCGGCTTGGTTAAGCTTTTCCGTTTTTTTAGCACCGCCTACAGCATTTGCCATGGAATTTACACTGAGCGAAGGCGAGAAGGGAGACAAGGAGCCGTTGCAACGGGACGATCCGACGGTCCATCCCGGGAAAGACGGCGCGCATCCGTGCCCGCCAGAGGGGATCGCACGCACCACTACCGGAGACAAGCTGACGGACATGCAGAGCACTTCGTCGGAGGAGAAGCATCGAACACAGCAGGCCAACCCATATTGAAGAAGTGAAAGGTTTTTTTTTTGTCGCCCGAAAAATTTCCTCTTTGAAGTCTCCGTGCTTCGCTCAGAGCTCGTGAACTCCAGTTTCCATTTTTTGAAATCAAAGGGCGCTGGTTTAGTAAACCAAAAACATCTGGTCGTCGTGGTCTGTTGGTTGTGCGCTGGCTTTCTCTCTTAATTGGGAAAGACAGGAGATTTTTCACCACTTCGTGCTATGATCCGGGGCTTGATTGATTGATTGATCAGCTAGGTTTCCGAAGTTTCAATTTGTTTGATCCCAACCACTGTAAATTACTTGATTGCAAGATTTGCGAGATTCATCCACTCCAAAATCGATTTGGAATCGATTGACATCAGCGGAATCTTTTGGATGCCAGGGGGCGGAGCTATGAGCTAGTTTCAATCTTGGCTTCCGGGTGACATTGCAGAAATGACCCATAGCTCCGCCCCCTTGTATCCAAATAAGATTCTGCTGATGTCAATCGATTCCAAATCAAATTTGAAGTGGACGCGGCTCAAATTTCTTGGGATCAAACGTTTAACAGTGGTTGGGATCAAAAAAATTGAAACTTCAGAAGCAGGCTGATGAATCAATCAATCAAGCCCCGGTGTATAGTCTGATCGGGAGGGAAAATCTCCGTTGTCGTTAGTTATAGTGCGTAGTGCTGTATTTCGGAACATAAAATACGACCTAAAATAAAAATAGACAAATATTAAATTAGTGGGAGTTTTGAAGCTTTAAATAAAATCATGCTTTTGAATATAAACTTACATTTTTTTGATTGAACATTTTTTTATATAATAAATTAAAATAAATACAGGCATACAACTAACCCTTTATGGCAAATATCGATACAGTATGATCAATTGATTGATTGATACTCTTCGGCTTGATTGATTCTCTATAACTCTATGATTGATTGATCGATTGATTGATTCTCTATAACTCTATGATTGATCGATCGATTGATTGATTGATTCTGTATAACTCTACTATTGATTGATTGATTGATTGATTTTCTATAACTCTAGTTTTGATCGATTGATTGATTGATTGATTCTCTATAACTCTAGTATTGATGGATCGATTGATTGATTGATTCTCTATAACTCTAGTATTGATCGATAGATTGATTGATTGATTCTCTATAACTCTACCATCGATTGATTGATTGATTTTCTTTAACTTATTTTGCGGGAACTTCGACAGTTTCTTTGGTTTAATTGCGCATTCTTTAAAGTTCTACTCTTATAGAGGCTATTAGCAATGCTAAAATGATATTTTTGTCGTATCTGAAGTGTAAACTCAAGACTTGGCCATTTTGAGGAATTGTTTCGGTGGGCAGTGAAAGGAGCCGGTAAACTTTGCAAAAAGGTAAATTTATATGTAACATGCACGTATAAAGGACTCATATGTAGAATGAGTCAGCCATTTGAATACAAAACATATCAAGGATCATACAGATTGGGCACAGCTGAGAATACTGAGGTATCAGCGACTGAACGTCTCTGGAAAGTCGTCGCAGGCTTGTTTGCTCATTAGCGTCTCCGACCGATGCCGCCACCGAATGAACTGAAACTACCACCACCGAAACCACCACCGAGACCACCACCGAAACCACCGATGCTACCTCCCCCGAACGAGGCACCACCACCGAAACCACCGATACCACCGCCACCAAACGAGGCACCACCGCCGATACCGCCGATACCGCCGCCGATACCGCCGATACCACCGCCGATACCAGCCATACCGCCACCGTTTTGGAAGCTGTCAAGTTCGCTGTTGATGGCCTTATAGAAACCCACTGTAAAAAATTTAATCGTTACTAGTGCATTTATTTCCTGTAGTTATCTGCCTGTCTGTCTGTTTGTCTGTCTGTTTGTCTGTCTGTCTGTCTGTCTGTCTGTCTGTCTGCCTGTCTG